>JAASGD010000107.1:0-37833 GCA_023334115.1 Globisporangium megalacanthum
CACCACCAGGGGTACCTGTCTTGAGCTGCGGGGGAGCTTGGGGGAGCGAGGAGAGAGGGCGGTCTTGTGGTCTTGAGGGCAAAAAGAAGACTGTATTGTTGGGCTGGCCTTTTGGCCGGCCCTAAAAAACCTCCCCCCCAACTTAATAGGGGGCGGCCTACCAAAACTAATAATCCCCTAATGTGATCCTAATGTGGTGCACCCTAATCCTACATAATGTAATAAGAGACAAACCTCAAAAAGCCTTGGCGGGGGTCAGTATTTCACATCAAACTCTTCTCGAGCCCAGCATGCCAGGTCACTGAGGGAGTGAGTCGGATGTAGTCTCCGCCAGCTCTTTAGCTGCTCCTGTTTGTCGAATGTTAGGTGCACGCATGATCGCGCTGGAGGATCCGACATGGCTGCTGCTTGTGGTGGAGTGACATGGAGGCAAGTCAAGATGGATACATTTCACTTACGTACTTTCTCGCTTTTTATTCGTTGTCAGTGGCCTCTTATAGACAGCGTCGTGTGTAGTACTACTCTGTCCCACATAAACTTGTGCATTTCAGCAAAAATGCTGTCATTCCAGCAAGACTGATCCGTTTGAGCTCAAATAAAGGCACACAAGTACTCGGATAGCTTGTCTTCGCTCACTCTGATCGGTTCAATTTTCCTTGTCGTATCCAACCGATAGGTTGTGGCTTTGAGATGGCAACCTGTTCTGACAAATGAAAAAAACTACGCCAAGGTCGCACTTCATACATTTTTTTTCTTATGTTATATTACATTTGAAAATGTCTTGAATTATCGCTTTTTTCAATGTTAAATGGTGTTACTTTCCATGTATTTTGACCTCATTGAACAGCCCTTTGTTTGCCATACAAAAGCTCTGGATTTGGAAGTGACTGATTTTTGTCTAATAGGAAATTGCAAAATCGTTCGTGATGAGAATTTTCTGCCAATCATTTATTAAATATTTTATGGTGTTGACACACCAATTAACTTTGCACAAGTTTTTGTGGGATGAACGTAGTACAAAATATCAATGTTATAATATTGTATAATACACGACAGGATAGAACATCGGAACTACTGGAGAAGTCCCACGGGGATGATAAAATATTTCTGCATCACATACTCAGATCAAATGTAAATGTAATTTTCTGTAAATATCATACATTTTTATGGGTCCAGACTGGAGAGGCGCCCCAGAAAAAGAAAAATTCAATATACCTGGATAAATGGGTCTTTTATTCGCGCTCTCGGTCCTCCGGACCTCCGCGATCGGATAAAAGAAAAATAAACTCCTGGACCGTGTTGTGTTCTCCGCTCAGTAAACCTCGGTCGCTGGGCCCGCCTACGCAGATCATGTCGGGCGCCGCTTCGCTTGGCAGCCCGACATGTCTGCTCCGGCTACGCTCCCTCGGCCTCTTCGCTCTTTGGTGTTTGGTAAGTTACATAACCTGTCATATATTTATATTGAGTTACAATGTAAAAAAGTGAAGCCCCGTGGGGGCTTCTCTCCAGTAGTGCCAGATCATCCTATTGTTTGGGTTTAGGGTTTGGACGGAAATTGGCAAATACAAACTCCAATTGCCTTTTTCCCGAAATATCGACGTTCCACTTGGTGGGATCAGATGCCTTGAGGTGCTGTGGTCAGCACCCCGTCTTTCCACCAATGATCCAAGAGGTACAAGAAAAGACCTGAGGTTTTCCAAGATTCGCTTCGCTATACGAACGCAGAGCAACCAGTGGCTTTCAAAGCCACTCACTCCCGCTTTTGCTACCACCACACTAGAGGATGACAGAGCAGGCGCCGCGCGGCCCACGACGATTCCAAGAAGAGCCAGCGCGTCAACCTCGCCGCCACCTGGGACCCCGCGCTACCACGACGCTCAGAGTCCATGTGCGAGCCGTGACTGTTCCATCGCGCCAAAATGTTCTACTGTAACATACTAACTACCGTATATGCACAGCGGTCTATGGCCTCGCCTTTACAAGGCGAGTTGGGTCGCAAACCGCGCGCGGATACGACGAGGCGGTCTACTCGACACACGATGGCTGTACATTACGCCTGGTGGGTCACCCAATCGACGCTGTGTCCCCATGGCGCAGCACACAGCGAGTCAGACCGATGAGTAGTGTGGTGAAGGTAAGAGACGCAAGCGCAGGGAGCGAACGTGCAAGGTTTGCTCCTTGTTGCGCCGTCAAATCGGCGAGAACTGCTCGTGTTCACCAGGCGAAAGTTGATTGTTTGGCTCGACTCCTCGGGCCACCTTGCATTGCGAAGAGAGATAAGGATATACCCTGTGCTGGGTTCTTCGAAACCCAGCGGTACTGCACCAGCTCCTCATAGAACATCTTAAGGAACTCTCGCTCTGCCGGCGAGAACTGACTTGCATTCTAGCAAAACAGCTATACATCAGGCTTCATTCGTATCTTGAACGATTCGGCCGCCGATAGAGCTTCGTCCCCGATTTGGAGCCGCGAGATGTCACGCACACTAAAAGCTTCATATAGCTTATCATGGCGGCACGCTGGGATACACTCCCAGCCGTTTCCTCAACCATCTTATGCATGCGAACTTGCAGAGCCGCCCGGTCGTTCATACTACAACTCGCTCCAAGTTCAAGAACTCGAGCGTAGGAATCTCGGCTGTCCATTTGATTTGGGACGCGCGGCGTCTGCATCCATCACCCTGGTGAATGACGCAATCCGCTCGCTTGGTTCGGACGGCTGAGTTTGTGAGCTGCTACCGCTGGCCGTTGGGGCTCAATCATTCGCACCACTTGGTTTGTCCTACTCCATCGACCAAAAACATTTAAGACAGAATACCCAACAGCGCTCCACCGCGCTTGAAAGTGCCATTTCTCGAAAGTCCCCCTTGCTACCTTCGCGCCACCTTCGGGCAACCTTCCATCGACATTCGATGTATCTATGCCCCGTCACATCCGCGATCTTTTGGAGTGCACCTGCGTCGGGTTATACCTATCAGGCCAACTGCACGATATTTACGCCAACACTACACCGATTACAATGAGGCCACCCCCAACCCTACGCTGTGTCAAGCTCGCCTACTTGGGCTTGCACAAGACCATACTTGTTGTTCATCGTGGCACTGGGCGGCTTTCAACAGATTTCAATGTTTTAGAATCGGCGCCACGTGACCAGCAGCTTCCAGACGTCAGCCGCAGAGTTGAAGCGGTGTTTTGCCATGTCTAGGACGCATAGAACGATACCCTGGTTGGTCACGTGCGTGTGGAGCTCAGTAGTTACCTCGAAGTTGACATCATTATGAACACGAGCGGTGAGATGACAGTTCATGTTTGTCTCCTGTGAGTAAGCTCTGAACGCCGAAGAAGTACTCCAGAGCTTGCACCACACGAACAGGCCCGACCCAGAGCACGGGCATCTTGTTCCTGTGAAGTTGCTCGTCCGTGATGACCCACATCACGTAGTTTCCAAATTCAAAGTAGCACCCAGATGTTATGAGGTTCGCCCCTAGAGCTGCTTCCATTCCTTCTTTTCCGCAGCAACGTTGTACATCGCTCTTGCAATCGAGAGATCACCCACTCGATATTCACTGTGAGCGTCAGCGCAGCGAGGTTGGGCTGGACCACTACTGTATTCAGGAGTTCGGATCTGGAAGCCTTGTGTAGTGCTCTATAGGGGCATGCCCACCAAGTGAATCCACTGGTGATGTTGATAATACCTTACATGACGGACACTAGTTGAACACCGCGAAGGATGTCTAGCTGACGATTGGGCAGCATCACTCGTAGGACCAAGAGGACATCTATGTCGACTATCTCCGCATCCCGTTCAGCAAAGACGAGTACACCTGGGTGAAATGGTGCACCACCTGTAGACGCTCGCTGCAAGATGACGAGCTTTCACAAGATCGTCTACGAGCAGATGGTGCACTTGAGCAGAGGAAGGAGTGTTGTTGTTATTGTCTGGGTCTACTCTGTCTTCGTAGACGTCACCGAGAGACACCTGACTGTGTTGACCAAGATGTCGTTGTTGTGGGGTTGAATATGGAATAAGGCTTTCACGAAAGCACAAGACCTTTGCAGGCCTCAACACGCATGTGCACTCGCTCACGCAAACTCCCTACGGTCACGCTGGCTCTTGTGGCCTCAATGTTCACGGCAACACGATACAGCATTCTTTCGTGTTGCACGTGGTTTCGCCATGTGTGGCTACCGGCGACCATTGGCGCTCTTCGTTCCTGGGTCACTGTCGGTTCACCAGCACTGCCACGTGTATGTCTTCCACCGCCGCGTTCTGGAGCCGTTGTGATCACTCCTTCGCTCGGCGCGGTGCTTTTGTTCCGTTCTCGCGACACTCCCCCCACGAGAGGAGCCCTTCTCTCTGCGAGGGGAGTCGTCGATCAGCCCTGGCACGTACTTCACACCGTAACTGGTTCCCGTATTGTCTGTGTTTGGCCGACCTACTTGACCTCGTACATGAGCTTTCGGCGCTGGCGTTTGGCGCCAACGAACTCTCCCACGAGATTTCGTTCCGTTACATCCGGCGGACCTACTTGAAGTGGTCTTTGTTTGCCCACATCACGCTTATAGTAGGGCTTGAGAGCACTGGTGTGGAACACCGGGTACAGCCGCACTCTCATTGACAGTGCAAGGCGATAGTATTTGTGCCCCACGCGCTCCACAACAGCGTACGGTCCGATCCGTCTGGCGCCAAGCTTTCGCTTTATCGTCCCACCATGGAAGTTCTCAAGGTTCTCGGTCGAGAGCAAGACTCGGAAATTGATTTCAAACTCTTGGATAGGGCGGTTTCGGTCATACGTTGATCTCAACCGATCTTGTGTGCCCTTAATCGCTCGTCTTAATTATGCGATAATGTCTTGTTGTGCGATGAAGTTTGGCCCAGGATCTCTTTGCACCACTCCTCCTCCCGAAGGCGACTACGTGCCGAGAGCGCCAGCAACGCACACTCTGCCTCCTCCTGAAGGCCGATGGCCTGATATCGACTACGAACGGAGGCATACAGATGGATGATTGATAGCGAGCGTTATAGGCAAACTCGCATAGACCGAGAGAGCCCGTCCAGTCTTCTGACTTCGTGAGCGTGCGCAAGTAGTTCTCGATAGTCTGGTTGGGAAGCTCCGTAACCCATTCCTCTTTTGCCGAAAAGCACTCCTGAGCTTCTGGCGTGTCCCGCAGAACTCGCAGATGGAGCGTAAAAATGCCAACGAGAACTTGGTGTCGCGATCAGAAAGCACCTCGAGTGAAAGTCCATGAAGAGCAAACACTCGGTCGCGGTACAGCGATGCAGGGCCGGACGCCGTCATTGTGGTTGCGCAAGGGAGAAAGTCAGCTCGCTTGGTGAGCTGGTCGACTACGGTCATTACAGAGCCATGACCGCTTGTCATTCTCGGTAGCCTGGGGATGAAGTCCACAGCGACTTGCGCCCACCGTTCGCTCGGGATTGCGTGACTTCGTAGGTGACTGGGTAGCTTTGTGTTGCGCACCTTCGTACGTTGACATATCTCACAGCTTCGGATGTACATTACCACACTTTTCGAGATCCTTCGCCAGTAAAATGCGCGTTCTACAAGGCGCTCGGTGTGGTCGGCTCGGGGGTGTCTATAGCACACAGCATCATGAAATATATAGATAACAGCTGATGTGATCACGTCAATGTTCGGCAGAACGAGTCGGGTTTGTTCGTCGATCGGATCTTGCTAATGAATATCGTTGCCGCTAAAACTGAATCGATCAAGTGTCGGGTTTGATATGTGCGTTGTCCTTTCTCGCTGCTCAAACCCTCATGCAGCAGCTTCGTGAACGGATCCTCGTTGTAGTGTCCAATGCCTTCATTCACGATGCTTGTCACGTCCCGAGTCGCTTTCACCTCAACGTAGTCGAGCAGATGACACTCGCCAGCGTTTGTGTATCGCTGTCCGCGAAGTTGGTTTGCCGGGAGATGCCGTCGGCTACGCTGCATGTCTTGTTGCGTTTGAAGTGAAGCTGAGGGGATGCTCGCTCAGCTAGTCGTACCACCTTGCAATGTAACGCGAGCTCGACTTCTGCTTATATAATCTCGAGTGACTTGTGGTCGGTCTTGACGACGAATGGCTTGTCCAACAAGAACACACGCCACACTCGCAACCCGAAAAGAATTGCAAGTAGCTCCTTCTATCCGATCGAGTAGTTTCTCTCGACGTCCTTGAACTTGCGAACGGCGAAGGCCACAGGTCGCTCGATTGATCTTGTCGCCGGTCTCAGTCTCATCAAACTGGAACAGGACACCTCCGACAGCAAAGTCGCTCGCGTCCATCCGCATGTGGAACGGCTTGTCGAAGTCTGCGATTGTAAGAACTCGCGTCGCTGTGATCTTAAATTTAACTCCTGGAAGTGCCGTACTGTTGCTAGAGTCCGTCGAAGCGCGTCCTTTCAGTTGCCTTAAAACCGGTCGAACAGAGGCGCAGCAGAATGCGCGAAGTCCTTGCAGAACCGTTGCACATACACCGCAGTGCCCATGAACGCTTGCAATTCGCTTTTATGTTCGAGGTTATGGCCAGCTTTAGATGATGTCCACCTTCTTCAGATCAATGCGAACACCATCTTGTCCACATAATCGACGAGGCGCGGGATCTCACTGGAGCAGAACGAACACTCGCTCAGCTTGACATTGTAGGCAGCGTGTTCGAGACGCCCGAGTACTCGATAGAGCGCAACAAGACGCTGCTCGAGGTCATTTGCCTTCGTGAAGACACAGATGTCATTGTAGTAGGACTGGCAAATGTCGTCGAGGTCACAAAGCACTTGCCGCACCTTCGCGTTAACTGTTGATGGCACGTTGGATAACCCCATTGGGGGAACGAGATCCTCAAAGAGCCCGTCCAGGGTCTGAAACGCGATAAAGTTGACGTCGCTGTCACGTATTCGAAACTGGTAGTAGCCGCTGAGAAGGTCAAGGCACGAGGTTGAGCCTTGCATCTGTTTGATGATTCGGCCCTTCCTTTGCATTGGCGTCGTGCGTCGAGCCGTGTGGTAGTTCATTGCGAGGTAGTCGTGGGCAATTACCTGTCCCACCGTCCTCTTCACACAACATATTGGCGCTCCGTGTGGTGACGTCGATGGACGAATCAGCCCAGCGACCAGCATCTCATTCACCCACGCTCGGATCCCCGCGCTCTTGCTCAGGTGATTAACGCCGTTGCTACCGGAAGATTGGTTGCGTTGTGTCGGCCGCCATCTCCTGTTCGCCGTGTGCTTCTGGTGGAAGAAAATGTAGAAGTCGAGACTGGAAGAGCCTTTTGGGTTTCTTTAAAGTTGAGTAAAGACGAGTACACCACGGTGGTACGGCGCACCACCGGTTTGCGCCGCGAGCTCCGCAATCACCTTCGGCATGAATTGTAAGCCGCAGTCTATAACTCATTTATCGGGGATGCTGCGAGTTAGCATGCCAGTCGAGAGCCACCTTGACCGCGCCCGAGTTCGACGCCAGTCCGCCGGCAACACCTCGAGAAAGTGCGTGAGCTCGTCCTTCAGGATGAGCAGGTGTGCCGTGGCACTATAGCTTTTCCCGGCATGGAAAACTCGTCATTAACGTACTCCTTCCTCCGCACTCGCCTGGCGACGTGTACCAGGTGCACATGGTTAACCTTTCCACTTTGGCGTGCTTCAATATCAAGCAGGCGCGAATCAGCGCTGTAGTGACAACAGGCATCTGCGCAATGGCAAAACTAGTTGCAAGTGCCGAGGTCGCCACAACGTCATAGATCGACTCCGAGGTAAGAATTCCCTGGGCGGACGCCCGCGAGCGCGACTAGCGCTTGTTGCATGCTCTGCGAGCTTGGCCAACGGAGCTCACATCTTGGAGCGGGCGTAGCGGTGCTTCGTGTACCTGGATCAGCGACTTCACTCTCTTTACGGTAGCATTTGGCGGTCATGTTCCTATCCCGCGCCCCGGCACGAGTTTTTGGTCGCCTACAGGTATAACTCCTCGCTGATATGATGGATGCGGTATCGGTAGCCAACCACGCAATGGCCAACCGCTGCAGCTCCCCGCGCACGTGCTTTTCCCCATTCAGCATAAAGATATGCCTGAGGCTGCTGTGGTCGCAGTAGATCTTGAACTCGTTCTCGCGCCCGAGAAAATAAGACAGGTCTGCGCCAGCCCTCAGATATCCCCTTCTTAATCACGCACTAGTCGAACTCGGCCATGTCAAGGCATCCTCTACGGCTGACAGGAATGGTGTGGTCCTCTCGTGAATCGCGGTGTATTTCCACTAACCCCTCCCTTGGGTCAACATGACCGCCCACTCGTCGTTACTTGCGTTTGTGGGCACTCGGCTACACGACTTACTTCTTTATGGATATATATGGCAGATTCAGCGCGACCCCGAATACCGGCTCGTCATAGTTAGTCCATATCAGATCGGCACCAGCATGCTGAGAATTGCGCCTATTACGACTCACAGTTAACTTCTCGAGCTTCGCGTATAGCGGAGCAATCTTGAGCGCATATACACGAATGGAATCATGCACGCAGTTACTTGATCTCGCATAGAAAGCTCTGGAGTGTGACGACTGCTGTGGCAACGGTATGCAAGCCAAAGCAGCGAGTCGATCCGGGCAGTGCTCGACGCCCTCACAGTTTACCACTTTCCCTAACCACTCCGTCTAGAGTGTAGAGCTTACGCATCTTCGCGTTCAGCTTGTGGTCCTTGTCACAAAAAAAATATTGGTATGAAGAACGCCCTCACCTTCACGAGGGTATCTTCCGCGAACAACAGCGCGTCATCTATCCAAACGAGTATTGAGTCGAATAAAAGGCCAGTGAAGCACTGGTGCGCTCTTGTCTGGAAGTGGGTTGTTGAGTTGCTTGCCGTACTCGTGTACGAATCTACACATCGTACTCCATAGCAGAGCTGTAGATCTCGCCGCTCGCTGGGTCTAGACGGAGTAGGCAAAGCCTTCGAACAGATTGAACTGCCCAAAGCCATACGAATCTATAACTATTTGTTTCACTGACGTGAGGTCCAGGGTCAGCCCTCCAAAGACGCGGATATCATGCTAACTTGGCGACAATCAACAATGTCCGTACTCGTTCATGCCTGGCTTTTGAATGGAAGAGCGAACAACCCTCCGCATATCCTGCCTCCGACCGCCAGATCTCACGTTCTTCATTGTTTTTTTCCGTCAGCTAAGCCTTAGCGGCCATGCAGTTACGAATAAAATGGCTCCATATGCATACCAGACCCGAAAACTTGCTGAATGATGATGGTGGTGATGGCGAAGGAGCCCCACCGGCTGCGCTCGTCCCCCAGCCGGTTGCATACCCCTCTCACCCCTGCCAGAAACCACGTCAACCACTTGACACACGCTCGCTTCCTTCTCCACGCCTGCGCTTGTTGACTCGATGTGCATGAAAGGGAAGTGCTGTTGATAGACTCCTCTAAACGCAACGAGCTCGTTCAGCTTTGTGGCGTCCTACTGGACCTCGCAGTGCATCAGCTCCGACAACCACTACATGTCTCGTGACGGACTGCAGCCATCGGGTGCACGAGCTCCATACAGCAGCTTTATGCGGATAATGCACTTCTCGTTGATGGCTGGTTCGTTTCCCATCATCACAGGTAACTTGCGTTCCCCACTATCTAGTCGAACGCGATGGAGTAGACGGACGCCCTTATGTCGACGCTTTTCGCACGCATTTCAACCCGAAGGCTAGATGCGACCAGCTTCTTGACGTCGTCTACCTGGCTGATCATCGCACCGCCTACCTTCTTCGTGACCTGCCAACGCAGAACTTTGTCGCCGACAGTGTACACACTATTTCAGAACTTTTCGCGCAAGGCGGTCGAGCACTCCTGAATCATTAGAGCCTTTGAAACCTTGACGGCACTTATGGGGCTTTCACTTGCGACCATGCACTGCTTCGTGAACTTACTCTGGTACTATTGACGTCTCGGATGAACTGCATGAATTCCGGCTGGCCTCACTTGCCAAATTTGGCGCTCAAACGCACTCGAACACGGGTTTAGCAGACACCGTCTCAACGCCATCATGGCTCGAGGCTGCGGCGCGCTAGACATTCTCGCTGGTCTTGAGGCTGACGGTAGACTTGTTCACCAAATAAACTTTGATGTGACCTGGCCTATATTGTAAGTTGCGAAGTGAAGGTCATTAACCTATGAACATGTTCGCTCTGGCTTACCCACTAGTAAGCTCCATTTTGGTTTCTGTAACGTCATGTTCACATATCGTACGGCGCTCGTTGGCTCGCGTCCTTACTGGTCCTGGATACACCACGATTAACTTGTTATCTGCGTTGCGGCGCGTCGTTCCTGCAACAGGCAGCGCCAAACACTCAGGCTGTCGCGCTTAACCAGGTTCGAAGTTTGCCCATCTTCACGCGCAGACTCTGGTGATGGGTTTGCTTAGTGCGCTGCTCGTCACACCTTGCCGAAGCGGCCGGATTGGCATAGCAAGCGGCTTGTCGCGCTCGTTAAGCTTGCTGCACGGGCATGCGTGTGATCCGCCGGGAGACTTCACCCACCGCCACCATAGGGCCACATACGCTTGCTGGCGAGGGTGCCGCGCCGTCAGTTACCATTTGTAGCTTGCAGAAAGGCCGTGTTCCTTCGTCAGTCGGTGCCGATCAAGCTACTTGAGGGCACCGACGGCTCTCTGTTCATCTGTGTGGTGGGCACGACCGAAGATGGTATCGATCTATGGGCGTGGCTATGCGGCGGCGTACCATTACAAGTTGTCGTTGCTACATGGTGGCGCAAATCGCTCATGCCAGCATTCGCGCACACGACACCGTGACGACACTTTCCACGTGCATTTCTCCACGCAAAAACCGCGACGACACTATCCACGTGTATTGCTCTTGTTGTTGCAGGTCAAAAGAACTGTTCGAGCACTCGTATAATGCATCCTGCAGGATAGTTCCTACTGAGATCCAGCAGCTCAGCATGTCCTGTCCAACAGGATTGGTTCTCTTTTTCTACCCCGCGTATCTTGAAGTCGGACTAAAATCACGGTCGCATTTTCGACTCCCTCTTCTTCCGCCACCCGTCGTCCGCGATGGACGCGGCCTCCCCACCGCCGCCTCTCGATACACCGACGCCGACACGCAGCAACATGCGCGCGTGGAGCTGGGTGCGCGTGGACGGACGCAATGTGGTGGCCGTGCCCGCGCGCCAGCACATCCGCCTCTACGATAGCGACGACTTCATCCTCCTCGCGACGCTCGCGCCAAGTGGCCACGGCGACTCGGTGATCACCAAGGTGCGCTGGAGCGCGTTCCACGCCAAGCTGGCGTCGCTCTCGGCTGCGCGCCTCGTCGTGCACACACCAGCGCAGCTTCACCCCAATGCCGATAACAGGGACGCCACAAACCAGCAGCTCCGCGTACAGTTCGCCGCCGCGTGGCAGTTCCCACTCGTCTCGAGCGCCAGTGGTGCAATCCACAGCTTCTCGTTCACGCGGTGTGCTGAGCGGCTGCTCTTCTCAGATGACGCTGGCATTGGCATCTTGGCCATCCCGAACTACAACGCAGCGAACGCAACAGGTGACGTGACCGCGATCCCACACGCCCAGCTGCTCTGGCGCAGCTCGGGACCCGCGACAGAGAGCGCTGCGATCGTCAAATTCTCGCCTTCCGAGTACGTGTTCGCGTCGCTCGAGGCGGGCGCGAGCCGGCTGCACGTGTGGCGTGTCGCAGACAGCACGACCCAGCACGCCATTGGACCAGAGACGACCATAACGACTGTCGTAACGACAGCGAAGGAGGTCGTGTGCGTCGACGAGCTGGCGCATCCAGACCCGATCGTGTACTTTTCATGGAAGCCAGCGAGGACGCAGCTCGTGCCAGGCGCACACGTGCTCGACGGGTACCACAAGGCCCAGTGGTTTGAGCCCCCGCGAGTGCTACTCACGTGCTCAATTTGCCGCGTGATCCGGATCTGGATTGAGAGCGATGATGGCGCAGACGCGTCAGATGCCGGGCGTCTCGCTGATCGCCACACTGCTGACGGGATCCCAGTCTTCAAGGTCGTGCTTGTGTATCAGCCGCACGAGCCGATCGACAACTTCCGCTGGGTGCTGTCGAAGAACCGGAACATTAGCGAAGAGAAGTTTGGCGGCACGGACGAGCAGAACCGCGGACCGATCGACTGGGTCTCGGGCGTCGATCAGCACGGTGTGATGCACCTCTGGCGTCTGCGTGGCGTGCACTCGGCGACCCCACGCATCGAAGAGACGGGCGTGCGCATCCAAGTGAACGCAGCCGAGAGCGAGCAGCTCCACCCGCGTCCGCACGACCGCCAACAGACTGGTCGACTGTCGAACGTGGAGCCGCTCAGCGAAGTGTGCGTCATGGCGTACTTCTCGCAGGACCACTTTGAGACGCCATCTGCGCTCGACATTATCCTGCAGCGCGCAGACAACATCCTCCTGTCGTACAACGTCGCAGTGGCGCGCGAGTCGCAGCGGCCGCGCGTGAAGCGGAAGAGCTGGTACCGGAGCCACGCAGGGTCGATCGCTGCGCTTGCAGCGCACCCATCGCTGCCGTTGATCGTGAGCGTCGGATCGACCACACACACGACTGCTGACGGCAGCGTGCGGACTGCGAGCGAGCTTTTGATCTTCTGGATCTCGTTCTCAGCGTTCTCGGCCGAGTCGCGCTTGATCCCGTCGGGCGTGTTACAGTGCGCCGACGAGTGTGGCGACGTGCTCGCAGTGCTGTGGGTGCCGACGCGCCACTTTGATGCGACGCCGCTGCTGCTCGTCGCGTACACGTCTGGGACGATCGAAGTGTACGGCCGCGCACCGAACGCTGTGGGTGTCGTGTCGTCGCCCAAGATGCTGCGCAGTCCAAGCAGCCGGCGCCACTTTGGACGAGCCGCGAGTGTGGCGCCGTGGACGTACTTTGACTACAGCACGGGCGAGTCGAGAGCCGAGTACGAGGTCGTGTTCCACAAGAACGCGCAGACAGGCGTCGGCTTTTCGTTCGAACGCAGTGGTAACGAGCTGGTCGTGACGGACGTGACGTCGAAGCGGAGTGTGGCCGACCAAGTGGCGATCGGAGACGAAGTCGTGGGCGTCAACCAGCGCAATGTGATTGGGAAGAGCCCGACGCAACTGAACGAGGTACTCGACGCGATCCCGTTGGACGAGATGTTCATTGTTCGCTTTCGTGCGAAACGTGCGGCCGTCGGACGGCCAGTCGTGACTGACGCTGCGAGCTTCAAGCTAAAGAGTGACGGCACTAGCAGTCACAACATGGCTGCGTCGTCATCGACAGCTGCATCGACAGACGACGACGAGGCAGAACTGCACTCGTTGGACCTGCGACGGCAGTTTCTGTCGACACTGGACCACGTTTCGACAACGGACGAGAGCCACACGCACGTCGTGCACGCTGGCGCTGTGTCGACGTACGGCGGGTGGACCCGGATCCTTCGCGTGCAGGCGGCGCCGAGCTTCTCGTTGGTGTGCGTCTGTCCCGTGTACGCCGACGACGGCGAGTACGTGCCGACTACGGTGCTGCTCTTTGGCGTGTCGTCGCTGCCTGGGACGCTGAGTGCGTGGAAAGGCGTCCAGGCGCCGTCGTCCAAGACGTACGAGCTGACAGCGTTGAGTATCCAGAGCGGTGCGATCGCGAAGAAGCACGACATCACGTCGATCGCAGGCGAGCGGGACTACCGCCAGCGTGCGTTCTCGAGCAAGCGACAGGGCGACGCGACGCCGACAGGACTCAACTCGCTGCTCTTTGTCGGCTACGCGACAGGCTCGATCCAGCACTGGCGGTGTCAACTGACGGGCGACACGCTCGTCTTCACGCTCATGAGCACATGCAGTACTGGCACTGGTGTCCACGTGAGTGAACGCGGCAGTTCTAGTGCGAACGCTCCACGCGACAGCAGCAGTGTGCTCTTTCGACGCGGCTATGTGAATCCAGTTCCTCTTGACTCAGCTCTAAGCAGCCACGTGACTGGGACGCGCCATATCGAAGTCGACGATCCAAACCGCATCGCAGTGCTCGACAGCAGCGCGCCTGATACGCTATATATCTACGAAGCCGAGTCCGGACTGGGGATTCTGCGCTTGGAGGAGTCCATCCCGCCGGCGGGTCGTGGCCGCATCCTCGGTTTCTGCTGGTGCAGCGCGCACGTGGAGTTCAACGTAGACGTGCTCGCTGTGCACTACATATCGGTGATCGTGTTGTACCAGTACGACATGAACGCGCACCGCTGGGTCCAGATCGGCGACGACATGGTGACTCCGTACTCGATCTTTGACTGCACGCGCGACTCGTCAGCGTTGCTGATTGGCGGTGGGTTCCAGAAGCACAACGTCGACTCCGCAGCGGGATCGGCACTGGAGAGTACGGATAGCGTGTCGAACGAGATGCCGGACGTGCTGGGGAAGTGGGACGAGCCCGGGACCCTGTTGCAGTACTCAATGGACTGGAAAGCGACCGAGTCGCCGCAGAAACTCCCGATCTGGCACCCGTACGTGATCATCACGACGCTCTTCGGCATGCACGCCCGTGTCGGCGTGAAGGACACGCAGTTGGCTGGCGACCAGCCAGCGTACGAGTTCTCCAAGGCTTTTAAGGACGCAATCCAAATGCTCAAGCTTCTCGCCAAGGTGGTCGACGACAAGCTGTCGGCGCAGGTGAGCGTGCGGAACGGTGTGTTGTCGTACTCTGCGTCCCGACACGCGAACGGATCAAGCAGTGGCGGCGGTGGCTCGCTCAGTCTCCGCGACTCGGTCGGGCGGTACTCGACAGCGGTGCACACGAAGCAGGTCAGCAAAGCAGAGCACCTCTTTGGTGCTTCATCGAACGACGACGTGGTCTACACCCAGCCGGAGCTCTCGACGCGAACGAGCTCCGGGCGACTGGACAAGAGCGAAGCGGACGTGATCTCGGAAGCGGTCGACGCGGCGTTCTTCCGCAAGAACGCGTCGTCGTACGCAGAGACTGGCGCGCTTCTCTTTGGTTCGTTCAGCGAAGAGCACGTTCTCGAGATGAAAGCGATTCTGCATTACGTGAACGCGATCCAGTCGCTCGCGTTCGAGATGGACGCGTCGGCGGCCGACCTCGGTGCGAAGCGGTTCTTCTCGGCGCACACGTTTGCCAAGTCGCTCAAGAGCGTTCTCATAGAGACTACGTTCCCAAGCGCTGACAAGACGACGAGCACGACGAGGGCAGAGATGGGTGGAGACACGGAACGACGCAGTGCGGTGCAAGCCAGTCTGGACGAGGCACCGTCGTCTGCGATCCTCTGGGCGCTGCACTCGGACTCGCAAGGGTTCCTCCTGGACAACTGTGTGCACCCCCAGGCGAGCTGGGACGACCTGCGGCCGCTGTGGCCTGGGCTCTGGGTGAAGAACACGAAGGATCTGCGGAGTGCGGTGGAGCGGTGAGCGCATGGCTGCGATGTGTGCGATGTGTGTGCTGTTTGTAGCTGGGGTGTGGTTGGAGAGACTGACGCTCGTGGCGCGTGTGGGTGGGTGGACGTAGGCTCGCAAAGAGCACGTTTGCGAGGACGAAGGACGCGATGAGCGTGTGCTTATTGTACATCGCACTGGGGAAGAAGAACGTTCTGAGCGCGCTCGCAAAGATGTCCAAGTCGGAGCAGAGCAAGGTGACGTGTTGTCGTCGGCCCTGAGTGTGTGATGGACGGTGTCTTTCGGAGGATGACTCGTCCTCTCGTGTAGCCAGCAGCGTCTGACGGTCTGCTCTTCGTCGCGTGTGCATCACAGAAGCTCGCAGTCTTCTTAGACAACGACTTTGTGCAAGAGCGGTGGTGCAACGCGGCCGTGAAGAACGCGTACTCGCTGCTGAGCAAAAAACAATACGAGAGCGCGGCCGCGTTCTTCCTGATGTGCGAGCCGCCTCGCTTGCAAGAAGCACTCCGTGTGCTCACGGCGCGGATGGCGGACCCGAGCTTAGCGCTCGTGGTCGCGCGTCTTGTCGAGTACCGCTCGAACGCGAGCTTCCAGCAGGACTTTATCAGCTCGCTGTCGCAGCACGACGTCACGAGCGCCGACGAGCTGACGCGACACCTGTTGGAGCACGACATTGTGCCGCTCTTCCGCGAGACGAAGGACCGGTGGATGGAGAGCTGCGCGCTCTGGTGGCTCGAGGACTTTGAGCAGGCGTCGGCCGTGCTGCAGCCACTGTCGCAAGCCGTCGACGCGGCTGCTGCTGTCGCTGACGAGAGTCTGTACCACCCGACACCGCAGTCCCGCGGCATGGCGCTCCACTGCCAAGCGGTCGTGCACTTCTACATCAACCTCACGTCGATCCCGATCTACTTTCAGTACCTGCACTCAAACGCGAACACGGCGCTGATCTGCTGGGCGAAGACGCGACAGCAGCGCCAGCTGCGCCCAACAGACGACACAGACCCGCCGCTGGCAACACTCCCAGCCAACCGCACGCTGGCGTCCACTGCCGACATTGAGCACGCGTTCTCGTTCTCTGCGTACGCGTGCAAGCGGAATGGACTGAGTGATACGGCGCTCGTGGAGATGCTCCAAGCGCGTCACCTTGTCAACGTGCACGCTCGTGTCGAGCTCGCAGCCACAGCCGCAGCAAGTGACGACCCCGACGCGGGTGCTGGTACGCACGTGGGAGAGCTCACGTCGCTGCGCGTGCGTGTGTCGATGCGCGACTTGCGGAAGCTCGAGGGCGTCGCAAGACGACCTGCACCAGGCGGCGGGCGGCCGCCGTGGAGTGCATCGCCCCGTCGCATGAGCGACATGCACGAACTGGACCTGACAGCGACGTCCTCGGGCATGCTGAGCGGCGACGACCCGCTCGACCGCATGCACCTATTCCGCTCCAACACGATGAACCTCTCGCGTCTGCTGCAGCCTGGGAAGACAGTCGCAGCAGCGTCCGTGCCGCGTGCGCCATGGCTCAAAGCCCAGATCGCCGACATTGAGTGCCGGCGGTGGTCGTCGTCTGCGTTCGTGGGCAAGATGATTGGCATCCGCGTCGCACGGGAGATGATCAGCCACTTCCGCGCGGAGCTCGATCGGTGCTTCCGGCACTTTGACCCGCGCGTCGAGCACTTTCGCGCCGAGCCGCACAAGGAGTTCCTCGAAGAGCTCTGCGCGCCTCTCTGCGAGCAGTTCCAAGTCGACCGGAACTACGTCGTTGAAGCCGCGCTCGGCGTGATGCAGCCGCACGCGTACTTGCACCTCGTTGAGATCTGCTTCTTGCTCTCGGAGCTCGGGCGAACCTCGACGCTCTGCAAGTGGGTCCAGTACGTGGCGCTTTCGATGCTCCACTCGTGCTCGACGTTCGCCTCGTGCACGATCACAGACGACATTTACCGCGACTGGGAGGGCCTCACGATCCAGCTCTGCTACGTCCTCAACCTGGACGCGCATGGGCAGCTCCAGCTGCCGAACAGCATCGTCGCCCACGTCGCAGTCGCCGTCCGCACGGGGTGCATCTTCTTGAGCTGGTGCGGCCGCAAGTCGCGGGTCGCCCACGAGGCGATTTTCACGCCCTTCTGTACGTTGCGTAGTGTTGTTGTTGTGTGGTGTTTTCTGTTGTTGTTGTTCGCGGATGGTGTGTACCATGACTCTGACGCTGTTTCCTCTTGTCGCTTGGCTTCTCCCGACGGTTGGGGAACTCTGGATACGCGTACAGTTGCGAGTGCAAAGGAACGCGATGACGTTGACGACGACGAGTACTTTGCCGAGCTGAGCATGTACTCGTTCGAGCAGAACGTCGTGATGCTCCGGAAGCTGCAGCAAGACCGCGGTGAAGCAGGGGCTCGAACCGACAGGAGCTTTACCGGCACGTTTGGGTACACGTTTCTCGAGACGACCGTGTCCTACTTGAGCAGCAGCGACAGGACGCAACCGGGCAGCGCTTCTCTGTCGTCCGCACCAGCTCCAGCCACCAGCCCAAGCGAGAAGATCGCGAGCCATTGGCGCAAGCTGCGGAAGATGTACACGCTCATCTTGATGGTGTCGATTCTCCGGACGCACTACGCGCGGTGCCAAGTCTTCTTGAGCGAGTTCAACGGCGCGACCGAAGTGCGGAAGGACCTGGAGGCGCTCGACATCTCGAGCTCGCTCTTTACGCCACGGAAGCTCTGGAAGTCGCTGGAAGAGGCGCCACTCGACGGTATCAAGCGCTGGTACTCGCTCATGGAGTCGCACTTGCGCTGCGAGTTTGACTACTCGGTGAAGGAGGTCGTGTGTCTCTGTGGCTTGTACGGACTCGATGGCTCGGCGCTCAAGCTGGCGGAGCTGAGCGTCCCAAGCGAGCACCACAGCAAGCCTGTCCGGCACGGCGCCGAGCCTCTCAGCAGCAGCGAAGAGCGTGCGAACGCCATCCTGGGCGTCAAGAACCACCACAGCGAGCGGCTTCACCACCACCACCACTTGTTCCACCACCGCCACGACCATCCCCACCACTTTCACCTCCCCCATCTGCACCTCCGCGAGCACTTGCGGTTCCTCCACCACGTTGATGAGCGCTGCGACGTCCACGCGTTCGTTCGCGACATTGGCATTAGCGACACGATCCACGAGGAGCTAGTGGCCGAGAGTGACGACTACGTCCTCCTCTTGATGCAACACCCGCGCGTCGGCGTCGAGATGTCACTGCGTCGCTTTCGCGTCGACCCGCGCGTGTCGGTCCGGTGCTTCCTCGTTCAGGACGCGTTCGCGTGGCTCCTCTCGAGCGGGATCTGTGGGACCACGGACGCGTGCCACCAGTTCCTCAAGCGCTGCTCCAAGGCGCGGAAGTTGCGGCTGCTGGTCCAGCAAACAGGGCAGCGACATCATCCGCTGTTTGATCCCCACCACCAACACAACGACAGCGACACGGAGCACTCCGAGTACTCGGCTAGCAGTGAACCGACCAGCGGAGTGGACGCGCCGTCGTCGCCTGGTCCGTCAGAGGCGGGTGGAGCGAGCACGACACCCGAGAAGCTCTTCAACGAAGCGCTCGTGTTTGTAAACCCGTGGGAAGTCGAAGCCGTCGAGAGCGTGCTGCGCTACATGCACAAGATGACGGCGCCGCGACACGTGGAGCTCGGGTGGGACCGCTTGAGTCCGATCTGCACTGAGACGTGCGACCGCATCATTGCGAGCGTGTTTGTCGACCCAGAGCTCGTGGAGATGTGGAAAGCGACGAGTGGCGAGGGCTGGCTCGTGGCGTCCATCACGCAGTACCAGCTTGACGGCGGGTACGCGTCGTCTCGTAGTGGTGGCAGCAGCAGTAGTCTGTCGTTCCAGAGCACCGTGTCATCTCGCAGTGCAAGTCGGGATGGCGAGTCCCTGTCGCGCTACAGCAGCAGTGGCATTTGCGGAGCGGACGAGGAGGAGGCGCGCGTGCCGTTCCTCGCAGAGATCCACGCGCGGTCGCAGCGCAACGCCATGTTTCGGGAAGTGGGCTTGCCGCATCGGTTCGTGGGCGAGCTCAAGGTGAGGCGGCCGAGCGAAGAGGAGAGCGGGTCTGCGAGCGAGTAATCCTTGTTCTGACTGTGCGTCGTGTTGCTGTCACTAGGTGGCGTTGCTCGAAGCCCGGGACCTGATCTCGTGTGGATGGATCATGCACACGGTACGTTCGACCAGAGCGTGTGGCTCGTGTGGACCGACACTGTCGGCGTGTGGCTGATTATCGACACTGTCGATTGCTTGTCGCTTCACAGAGCAATCCGTACGTGTTCTTGGAGCTCACACCAGGCAGCGCTCATAGCGCGACTGCCGACTCGTGGCGCATCGACACGCACCGTAGTCGCGTCGGCGAGGGCGGCGTGAACCCGCACTGGGGAGAGCCCGAGGACGAGTTCACGTTCCGCTTCGCAGTCCCGACGCACCACGTGCACGTCACGAGCCGGGAGCGCGCGATTGGCCCGGCCGAGAACGCGTGGCAAGCGACCGTGTCGGACGAGAGCACGCGAGCTGCGCACGGCCTCGAGTCGCTCTTCCAGGCGCTCTACACGGGCCCGCCAGTGCTGCTTCACTGCGCCGTCTTCCACAAGAGTCAGCTCGTGCCACACCACTTTATGGGCCAAGGGAAGGTGCGAACGATAGAGTGGAGAGCATGTGTGTATGTGAATGACGCAGACGGGCACTTTGAGACAACTCACGAACGCCTTGTTGCCTTGTCTCTTGCGTGCAGGTGCCGCTCAACGAGCTCACGTCCGGGAACCCGCTCGATCTCTGGCTCCCGCTCGACGAAGTGCCCCGAGGCGCGCTGCACGTCCGGCTCTCGCTCTCGTTCCGCCTCATGTGCTGCTCGGGCGTGGGGAGTGCGCAGGAGATTGACGACGTCGCGTAGTCCCTCGCGTTGGTGAGCGACGGACTCACTCACTCTGACGGTTTGTGGAAGTCGACGCCCGTGAGCGCAATCCCCCCAAACACCACGAGGCAGTCGCTGAGCACCGACTGTGGATGGACAACACGGGAGTGAGTGTCGGGCGTGTATGTGAGGGGGAGGACGCTTTGCTTTGTTGTAGATAGTGAGAAGACCACAGACCCACACGCCCATCCAAAGAGGCCTGGATGGGAGGGAGAGACACACCTCGTCACCGTCGGCGCGTGCGGCGATGGTAGGGAAGTACGTCCGGATCGCGTCAACGGCTTGTTTGTCCGACTGTGAAGACGAGAGTGAGTAGGGACTGGAGCAAAGCAGCACTGAGAGCAGGACACGCACCAGCAACAGGGTGGCGTCGAAGCTCAGGAACTCGTCGCAGTGCAGGCGACAGAGGTCCCCGCCCGTCTTGGCGACCTCGAGCACCACTTCCTGGCCGATCTGACAAGGCAGAACGCACCACCATCACCACACGCACACATGTGCAGGTGTGGTTATGAGACGCACACTCGCCCCCTCTCTCTCACACACACTTATCTGTGGGAATACGTGGCATCACGACACGTACGTCAAAGTGCAGGAGCGTGAGACGGAACTCCATGTAGCCGCCGTCGGGACACCGCACGCTGCGCTCGAGCGCCATACGAAAGTGTCAGACTCCACCACTGTCCCATCCACCCATCCATTCATTCTCTTTGGCTGCGACTGAAATCGCCATTGGTACCAGTCGTCCACCGGCAGCTCCTCGGCCAAGATCCCGAGCTGCACAGGCGCCACTGCGCCTCCACCGCTGGCGTCCAGGAAGACGTAGCCCTGGAACCAGCTGCTCCCACTGCCGCTGTCGCCACTCCGGCCGCTGTTCCCGCGTGGGAAACAGAGCACCGCCCGGCCGTGGCCATGAAGCGACGTCATTCCGACCACGACAGTGACGACAACAACGACAGAAGTCCGAAAGCCAAAGCGAAAATGAAGACGCGGCCGCAAAAACCACCGTTCGAGCTGCGCTGCCTCTCGCACGCGCTAGCGCTCGTGAAGCGCGTGCGGCTGCTCAACCTCGGCGTGCTGCCAGTACAGTGCCCCGAGTTCTGCTACACGCGCGCTGCCCGCGACCCGCACGAGCTCTCGTGGGCAGCAGTGGTGCCATCGACGCCAAACACTCCGAGTGACGCGGACGCATCAGCGGTGGTGGTGGCAGGCGCGCTCGTGGCCGAGTTCGAGCCGCTTAACCACACAGTGCACGTGCGCACACTCGCAGTCGCGCCGCAGTTCCGTCGTCAGGGCGTGGGCCTTCGCCTCGTCCGCCAGCTGCTGGCACAAGCCCAGCGTCTCCGTCTCCAGCTGCGTACGAGCGACCAGAAAGAGCGACAGACGCTTACGAATGTCCAGCTCCACGTGCACGTGGGCAACGCGGACGCTCTGGCGTTCTACGCCCACGTGGGCTTCCAAGAGACAGCGCGACTGGAGAATTACTACCGTCGACTCGAGCCACGCGCGTGTCTCGTCATGACCTACGCACTTCCAGAGGACAAGGAGGATATGAAAGATAAGGAGGTAAACACGGTGTCGTCCTAGTTAGTAGTACGCCTTGAACGTCGCCTGCGTGAACTCGTCGTAGTTCATGGCGTTCTCCCAGCGCGTGAGCAGCGGCGGCACGCCTTTCGGCAAGTTCTCCGTCTTGCCGGCCGCCAATGGGTCGCTCCCACTCGGCACCGCCATGAACTCGTGCGGCCGCGGTTGCATGAATACAGCGAGCGTCTCGCGGTTCACGCCCGTGACCTGCGGCCCGCGCACCGCGTGCGGCGTCGCCTGGAGCACGCCGCCCGAGAGGATCTGGGCCGACTCGCCGATCTGGAACACGAGGTGGCCCGACGGGATGTTCGCCTTGATGATCGCGCCCTTCCGCGTCTTCACGTACAGCCCTGCCGCAGGGTCCGGGTTCGGGATAACCTGGCCGTTCATGTCGGTGAAGACCGCTTGGACGAGCCCTGTGAGTGCGCCGTGGTCGTTGTGCCAGCCGCACCACGAGAACGCGTCTTCGAGCGTCGTCGCTTCCTGTTGGGCGGCGATCGCGGCTTCCGAGAGCGCGTAGTAGTGCAGCAGACGGGCTTTCGAGCACTTGACGGTGCTGATGATGCGGTGGAGCTTTCCGCGCTCGTACGCCGGGCTCTTGGCCGCCACGAGCTCGTCGCACTGGTGCGCTACGAGCACGCCCGTGTCCACAATGAGTTGTCCGAGGTCCATGAAGGCGTGCTCGAGCGCTGGGAGCTCTGTGAACGAACCGATTGCATACATAGTGTCAGTGTTGGCACACACACAGTGACTAGGACGTGAGAGACAGCGTACACACCGTCTGTGGGCCAAATGTTGGGGTGGAAGAAGGACGGGTAGCGCTCGATGAGCTCGGC
Organism: Globisporangium megalacanthum; assembly: GCA_023334115.1. Taxonomy (NCBI): domain Eukaryota; phylum Oomycota; class Peronosporomycetes; order Pythiales; family Pythiaceae; genus Globisporangium; species Globisporangium megalacanthum. Next base: position 22,731 of record JAASGD010000107.1, read on the forward strand.
GTCGCCGTTGGTGGGGTCGTTCGTCTCGGGGTTGTTGTAATACGAGCCTTTCGAGAAGTCGGGCTTGCCCTGCAGATTCTCCTTCCCGTGGCTCCACCCAAAGCTGTAGTACGCCTTCTCGAGCGTGCACCGGTCTTTCACAGCGTCCGGCATGTTGGCGAACCTGCACCCATCCACGTTACTACCAGCTCACGTGGACGTAGATGATACACAACCGCCAACTACCAGTATCCCATAGCAACCGAGCCAAACGAAACGCACTGGAAGGCGAGCGGCAGGAGCGTCTCGCGCTTGGGATTGAGCCCCGGCACGCCGCTCACGGCCAAGATGCCCATGCCGTCGTAGCCGAACGCCTCCTCAATGGCGGCGGAGAGGTCTGCGCGGGCCACCAGGTCCTCGTACGACACGACCGGCACGTCGCACGACTCTACGGCAGCGGAAGGAGAAGCCATGGCGGGTGGGGACGGCGGAGGCGCAAGCGATGGCGACTTGCTCGGCAGGTGGTCAACTGCGGAATGAAAGGCATCGGGGAGGTCTTTTGTGATGGCTGTTGGATTTTGACTGGCGCGGAGTATGGTGCGTCAACTGTTTCAATAGTGCGGAAAGTGAGGAAGGTTGAACCTTGCGTGAATGTGTGAGCGACTCCAAAGAACGGCCAGCGAGTCACGCGAATGCAAACCAGAGCCATCAGCACTTGGCCGTGTACTTACCGACGACGTGTGTGCCGTCCTGCCACCAACCAACCCGTCCACTGGCCTCCCACGCGTGGCTATGAAGCACACACCAATCCAGCAGTGCTCGTTACTTCTGGTTGAGAGCCGAGAGCAAGTGGTGGTTGATACTTTGGGGTCATTGCGCTCACCGCCACTGCGGCGGTGAACTCGGCGGTATCGCGAGTTGGAACTGAATTCGGTGCGGTCAAATGTGTATACAGTCCAGTTGGAGATCCTCGAACGGAGAGTCGATTGTCTGGGAACTCGTATCAAGCGAGGCACACGTCTGTCGCTTTCCATTTCTACTCTGGTACAAAGTGCTGGAAACGAAGGTTGATACTGCGTCACGTATGCCCCTCAACACCTGCAGGCGCAACACTGAGGCGAATTGGAAGGACACGAGCGCGCACTGCAGTCTACCGCTTCAGTACTTTGTCCTGGTGAGTTACGATTGAATCCAAACGAAGACCTGTGTGAGGTTGACTGTACTAGCTACTGTTGTCCGGCTCGGTGCGCTAGTGACGGTGACCACGGAGATCGATGTGCTTCCATCTCGCGTGGTGTCGTCACGCGAGTTCTCAGCCGTGCCAGACATCGGCTCGTGGGAGGCAGCGTGGAATGGTGTTCCAACTGGGGGTGAACTGAAAGTCCTCGATCCTCGAAGGTTGTCAGTGCTCCCAGCCACACAACTGTCGTGGTGTCCCTGAGGGCTTCATTCAGATCTCGCTTATCGATACATCAAGCTGTGCATCGTGACCACACCTTCACACAAGGCACGCTGTAGATGCTGCTACATGAATCGACAACTTGGACAGTTCATTACCACGGTAGGCGAGTCCGTGACTTTCTTGAGTGGCACTCCACGTGTTGTTGAAGGCGCCGTTCCTGTTTCTCAATCTCCTGTGTGACAAAATCAAGTATTGCAGTACAGTAGCTGCTGGTGTAAATGCGCTCGTCGACATGTTCAGTTTTTTTGGGAAGCAAAATTTGTGGATGACATAGTGAAGAAAACAAGAATCCCGCTGTTTTTTTCTCTATCACAGCATGCTTGTCAACATTGACAACAGAGCAGTCACACACACACACGTCTGAGAGCTCTGGAGTTCGATGTCGCGCATGCGCAAGAGCTCGCGCGCCGTCTCCCGCACTGAACTCGTTCTCCTTCATCCTTCTCTCTCTTTCTCTCTCTATCTCAATCTCTTGGTCGCCCTGAAAGCGTCGCGACGCCGACCAGCTTTGTATCACTGTTCTTTCCGGAGATCTGCCGCTTGCGCGTGCCACTCTCACAAAGGCGCTGAATTCTGCAGCTTGCTTGTTGGCGATCACACGCAAGCGCGATTTCTCAGTTTTCGTGGTGGTGGTGGACGCGAGTGTTTGTCCAAGTGGTGGTGGTTGGCCAGCAGACGCGGCCAGCGGCAGGGAGAGCAGATGGCAGAGCCCTTTGTTTCTCCATCCAGCGCTCTCTCTGTTGGCGCGTTCATCTCTGTCTTAACCAATACCTTCCTTGTGTAATTTCTCTTGAAACATTGCAATTCATTTTGATAAATCCAGAGGATCAGGTCTTTCCATTTCTCTCTGTAAACAATAACCCTGACATCTTTAATTACTAGACGGACTTTCATCAAGAGAGGCAGATCGCTATTCTTGGGACACGAGATATGTCGCTGCACAGTTTGCCTTTTGTCGTCGCGGCGCGCGGACGACGACGACGACGCGCTCGAAGGAGCCGCCCGCCCACCCCTTTCTTCGTCCGCCCTCGCTTCTTCTCTCTCTCGCGCGCGTGGCGTCCGTCCGTCCGTCCATTCCGACCTCGCCGAGACTTACGCAGCGACTCGCTCTCACCCACCGCAGCAGTAAGTTAGTCGCAGCAACACACCGCGTGTTGTTCCTTCTCCGCGCCCCACCCACCCACGCCAGTCCATTTCCAATGGGCAACTGCTGCTCGACCGAGTCCACGGACCCTGCAGCGCACGCGCTCCAGCCACAGGCCGTGCCGCTCACAGCGCTGACTACTAGCACCCAACGGCAGCAGACTGTAGCTGCTAGTACCGGCGCCATTGGTGCGAACGGCAGCACCGAGTTCCGCAAGCCGGTGGCCGGTGACAAACCGCCGCCACCGCAGCTGCTGCACGCAGGCGTGGACGTCGTAAAAGACCCGCTTGTGGAGCCAGCGCCGTCATCGTCGTCGTCGTCGAGCGGTCCGTTGCACCAGTCGCCGCCTCGGTCTGCGTCCAAGAAGTCAGTGGCGAGTGGCCGGACGCACGAAGGCCCAGGACCGACGCACTCGCTCCGCATTGGCAGCTACAACCTGCGCTACGCCTACTACTCGAAGCGCGGCTACTACCCAGAAGGTACGTACGCGTCTTGGTCGAGAGGCGCAAACAGAGTGATGGTCATGATGGTGGCGTAACGGGTGTGTGGTCCTGTCTCACTCTCGCAGCACGGAAGAAGGCGAACCAAGACAGCTTTTACTGCGAGACGCACTTTGCAGGCGACGACCAGAAAGCGTACTTTGCGGTCTTTGACGGCCACGGCCAGTACGGCGACATTTGCTCACAGTTTGCAGCCGAATACGTACGAGCCACTGCTATAGCTACAGCTGCTACTGGAAGTCACACCCGAGCAGCTCTGGTGGACTGACTTGACTGACTCTCTCTCTTGGAAACGACAGCTTCCCGAGTCGATTGTCAAGCACTTGGAAGACAATGTTGGCGTTCTCCCAGCGCTCACCCGCGCGCACTTGGAGACGAACCAAGAGGTACGTACGTTAGGAAAAATGGAGACGACGACACCCCACAGAGCCCACCCATTCTGAGCTAACGTCCTCCTTCTCGCTCCGCTCTGCTGCGTTAGATGCACGACGCGTCGTTCGATGACTCCATGAGCGGCACGACGTCCATCTCGGTGCTCTTCCACGGCAACGAGATCCACATTGCGAACGTGGGCGACTCGCGGGCGATCATTGCGCAGGACAACCTCAAGGCGACTGGGCCGTACGAGGACATTTCGCTGGTCGCAAAGCCGCTCTCGATCGACCAGACGCCGTTCCGGAAGGTGCGACTTGGTGTCGTCCCATTCATTGCTGTGAGATGAGATGGACGACTGACTGACGGACTATTTGAGTCGTGTGTGTGCAGGACGAACGCGAGCGTGTAAAGAAGTGCGGGGCACGGATCCTAACAGTCGACCAGGTCGAGGGCTTTGAGCCGATCCACGAGAACTGGGGCCTCAACCTCGGCGACGAGATCGACGAGAACGGCGACCCGCCTCGGATCTGGCACCCGTACGGACAGTACCCGGTACGTCGCCTGTGCTACGTAGACGTGACCTGGGTGCTTAACCTGATAGGCCGGTGGCTTGGAGAGTACTTGCTCACTCCCGCTGGTCTTTCACTGTTGCAGGGCACGGCGTTCACGCGCAGCATCGGCGACCTCGTGTCTGAGGAGCTCGGCGTGAGTGCAGAGCCCGAGATCTTGTGCAAAGCCCTGAATGCGCACGACAAGTTCATTGTGATTGCGAGCGACGGCGTCTTTGAGTTCCTCACGAGCCAGAACGTGGTCGACATTGTGAAGAAGTTTGACGACCCAGCGGCGGCGTGCGAAGCGCTCGTAGAGGAGGCGTACGCGCGCTGGCTGCAGTTTGAAGTGCGCACGGACGACATCACGGCGATCTGCATCTTCCTCGACGGCCTCACTGCGAACCGCGACTTGGCGCGCGGTAGTATCTACGTGGGCGGCGAAGTGCTGGACCTCCAGTCGATGCAGCGTCCAGTCCGTGGTGGCGGCGTCGGCGGGAAGAAGCCGCGCAACACGATCGTGGGGACGGAAGCGATCCGTTTGTCACTCACTGAGGGACTCTTTGACGGCGGAGACCCGTCCCATCTGTACGCGATAAGCGACGCTGACGTGGCGGGCGACAAGTCGGACTCGGAGATCAAGTGGATCAAGGACATTGTGCAAGAAAACTTCTTGTTCAACCACCTGAGCGACGTGAAGATCATGGAAGTCATCTCTGTGTTGAAGAAGGTCGAGGTCGAGGCTGGCGACGTTGTGATCCGACAGGGAGCGCCAGGCGACACGTTCTACTTGGTGCGTCTTGTGTTCGCGCGTGCATCTCTTGTCCTGTCGCTAGTAACATCGTGGCTCACATGCGGTTCCTTTGCTGGCTCGCTGGTGCAGATTGAGAGTGGCGAGTTCGATGTTCGCATGAACCCAGAAGAGCTCCGCTCGTCGCAGTTCCTCGAGTTCACAGCGACGTCTCCAGAAGACTATGGCGACGTTGTGCACGTGTACAAGGCTGGGCCGCACCTCCACCCGACGTTCGGCGAGCTCGCGCTGATCTACTCGAAGCCGCGGGCGGCGACCGTGATTGCGAAGGAGAAGGGTGCGCTGTGGGCACTGGACCGCTTGGCGTTCCGGTCCATCTTGATGCGCGGACGGCCGATGCGCGACGTGGTGCACCGGCTGCGGCAGATCAGCCTGCTCCGCCCGCTCACGGTGGCGCAGACGAACCTTGTCGCGGAGGAGATGAAGGTGCTGACGTTTGACGAAGGTCAGTTCGTGTTCCACGAAGGCATGAACGAGCCAGGCTTCTTCCTCATCACGAGCGGGAAGGTCGAGTGCACGTCGAAGCAGAGCAACGTCACGAGTCTGCAGCTGAAGGCGCTCGACTACTTTGGCGAAGTCGCGCTTGTCCGTCGGAGGTCGATCAGGTGCGCTCCGTGCTCTCTTTGGTTGTGGTCGGTTGTTCAGATGGCTCACACCCAACCTGCTTCTGGGGTCTACGCACTGGCGCAGTCAACGCACGATTCGCGCTCTGGAGAAGACCGAGTGCCTCTTCATCACGAAGGAGACGTTCGAGCAGGCGGTCGGGAAGCTGTCGTCGATTCTCGAGAAGGACAAGGTCCGTCGGTTCCGGAAAGAGTGGATCTCAGAGTCGCGCAAGGCAGCCAAGGTACGATAGTACGCAGGCAGTGCGTTGATCCCTCGTTCGTGTGTGCTCATCACTGATGTGTCTGTTCTCCAGCCCAACTCGCTCGTGCTGTTCGACAAGCCGAGCGGGACGGACGGCGGTCTTCCGCAGGCGATCGACCAGCTCGAGATCGTGGGCGACGTGTTCTCGGATATGACGAACACAGTCCGCCTCGTGATGGTCAAGGGTTCGTCGCCGCCGCAGTTCATGACGCTGCGCACCGTGAGCAAGCAAGCGATCTTTGACGCGAGCATGCAGACGCACGTGGCAGGCGAGCGGGATATCTACGCCTCGCTGTACGAGAAGAACGCGCTCGTGCCGCACGTGTACGGCATGAACACGAACGACACGGACATCCACATCCTGTACCCGACGCAGGTGGTCGGCAGCCTCGAGAGCTTCCTCCACGGCGAAGCGCACGGCGAGTCGTTTGTGCGCTACTACGCGGCCCAAGTCGTGCTGGCGCTCGAGTTCCTCCACGCAGAGGGGATCGTGTCGCGGATGGCGGACCCATCGAACCTCATGATTGACCGCAACGGCAACATCCGGATGCTGAATCTCCGGTGCGTTCGCGTCGTGTGTATGGGAGAGCTGGCCGGTGTGGTGGGGTCTCATCTAACACTGTTGACGTTATGATGGGGCGACTATGACCGCTAGGCTGTCCAAGTACGTTGGTCGCGGCCGAACATACACGGTATGCGGGACGCCCGAGTACTTGTCTCCGGAGCAGATCAAGGGCGAAGGTGCGGCGTGTGTTAAGACGATCTACTGTCGCTATCTGTCCGTCATCTCCTCACCACCTTTGATTGGGAACGAACCCACAGGCCACAACGTCGCGGCAGACTACTGGTCGCTCGGTGTGCTCATGTACGAGCTCCTGTGCGGCCACACGCCGTTCTCGCTCGAGAAGAAGGACGACATTGAGATTTTGAACCAGATCACGTCGTTCCGACCGGTATGCACGCACGCCCGTCTGCATATCACTCGGTTAGGAAGGTAGCGATGGGCTCGGTAGCAGCGAGTTGACGTCTTGAGCATCTCTTTCGTATGCGTGACTCACAGGAACAACTGACGTGGCCCGAGAGTGCGAGCGCGGAAGTGAAGGACATCATTCAGAAGCTACTATGCCCGGACCTGTCGGCGCGCCTCGGTGTCAAGGACCTGCGTGGAAACTTTGCACAGAACGTGTGCGAAGGCATCAAGCGCCATCCGTTCTTCGCCGGGACGTCGTGGGAAGCGACCAAGATCGGCTCGTTCTCGGTACGTGAGCTTGCGAATGTTTGCTCGTTTGTGAGTTTGGTGAGCTAATCGATGGCTGATTGGCTGGTGCACAGGCGCCGCTCGAGGCGGACGCAGCGCTGCAGTTCAAGCAGATCACAGCGAACGGCGCTGGCCAGGACCTGAACATCGGCACCAAGTACACTGGCGACTTTGAGTGGCTCACGGGCTTTTAGGGCCTCCTGACCACCACTACTTCCCACCACTCCCCTCCCACTCACTCAACTCCACCATGCGAGCAGCACCAGCAGCAGCTTCTACTCCGCATCTTACGTCCACTTCTTTATCCTCCTCTTTCGTACCCACAACCAACGTTCACCGACTCTCCAGCAAGCGAGCCCCAACCACCAACCTTCACCTGCTGACTTAAGGCCTCGAATCAGCTCCCGGCACGTGGGGCAGACGCAGCTAAGACGTAAGGCATATGTTCTACATTCGCATTCGTGTGCTCAGCCAGTGCGTCGGTGTCGTCGTCATCGTCTCTCGTGTGTCTACAGAACCACCCAAGTCTCCCTCTCTCTCCTACGTCGCCCACCCTCTCGTCCTGGCCCAAGACAACCGACCGACCCACCGCCTCACGCACTCGTTCACTTGGCCACAGCGTAGAAGATCGCCGCGACCACGAGCGGAATGAGCCCAAAGAGCGTCTGGCGGTACGTCTGCGCCTGCTCCGCACTCTTCGCAAGCGCCGCCTTCTCGGCCGTGAGCCGCTCGATCGCCGCCGCGCTGCTCGAGCGCTCGTGCGCCAGTGCGCTGCTCGCGTGCTCGAGCTCTGCGAGCTTCGCTTTGAGCACCTGGAGCTCGTGCGCCGCCTTCCCCGCCTTCTTGTCCTTCTCCTTGAGGTTCTCCGCCAGCTGCTTGCGTGCCGCTTCCGCCGCTGCGAGCTCGTTCCGCGTCTTCGCGAGCTGCTTCTTCGCCTTGTCGGCTTCCGCGCTCTTCTCGCTTACTTGCGCGTTAGCAGTCTGCGCCGAGCTCTTCCACTTCTGCGTGTGCTTGTGCGCTTCCTTGAGCTCTTCGTTCGCCTCAAACATCGACGACCGCGTCTTCTTGAGCATCTCTTCCTGCGACGCCACGAGCGCACGGAGACTCTGCGCCTCAGTCGCGAGCCCCGCACGGTCGCTCCCTGCCGACTCGAGCTGCTTCGTCGCCGCTGCCAGCGACTCTTTGGCTGAGCTCAGCTGCGCAGCGAGCGTCTTTGCGTGCGCGGCACTCGCGGACGCGGTCTCTGTCGCTTTCTCAGACGTGAGTTTGAGCGCAATCACCTCGTCCTTGAGCGCATGGATCGCGTTCGCGGTCTCTTCCTTCTCGGCAGCGTCCGACGACGTCGAGTTCTATAGGAAGCGCACAAGACTCAGCACCAGGTTGAGGCATTGACACGACACGACACGACACGACACTGTCTGAACGCACCTTGGACTCCGACACGAGCGCCTCCAGCGCCGAGTTCTTCGACGTCAGACTCGCGTTCTCCGTCTGCAAGTTCTCCAGCAGCGACGTCAGGTTGACCTTCTCCTCGCCGTGGACCGTGGCCGCGGTCTCGAGCTTGGCTGCCAGAGCGCTCGCCTGCTGGTTCGCAGCCTCAAAGTCGCGCTTGAACTGGCTCAGCTCCTGCTCAAGCGTCGCGACCTGCGCCATCGACGCCGCGTACTGCGCTTCTGCGGCCGCGAGTTGCGCGACGAGCGACTCGTTCTCTGCACGGAGCGACGCCACCTCGGCCGTGAGCGTCTCCACCTGCGACGCCGACGCGCCCGTGTCGCTGCGCGTCTTCGCGGCCTCCGCCTCCAGCTCCTCTGTACGCGCCTGCAGCGCCACCAGGTCCTTCGCAGCCTTGTCTGCCTCCGCACGAACCGTCTTGGCGTCCGTCTCGAGCAGCGCATTCTTCTCCTGCAGCTTCTGGTTCACCATCTATGATAACGACAGTCGACAGACACAAGACGTCAGTCAGCCTCTCCACAACCCACATCACTCACTCAACGCACAGTACCGGGGGTTCCGACTGCCGCGTACCTGGAACTCGTCGATCGTCTTCCAGAGCTTGCGGAAGTTCGCGTTGTTGTCCGTCTTGGCGTCCTCCGTCTGACGCAGCGACGACTGGAGCTTCGTAAGCTCGTCGCGGAGCTGCACGTCCGACGCCACCGCGTCCTCAATCTTCTTCTGCAGCTGCGCATTCGTGTCCGTGAGCTCCGTGACCGACGCCAGCAGCCGCTCCTGCTCATCACGGAGCGTGCGCTCGGTCTCCACAAGCGCAGCGTTCGCCTTGTCGCTCGCCTCGCTCTTGGCGTTCGCAGCTGCAATCTGCTGCTCCAGCTCTGCTACTTGGCGCCGCTGCTCGTCTGCGAGGCTGCTGTGCGCGGCCTCCAGCTCAGCTGCGCGTGCGGACGCCACTGCGAGCTGCTGCTCGAGCTCCGCGAGCTGCTGCGTCTGCTCCGTGCTCACGACCACAAACTCGTCCGTCATGGCCTCGTCGGTCGTCGTGTCGGCTGCTGGCGTCGGCGCCTTCTTCTTCTTGTCAGTCGTCACTGGCGCACTGGTCTGCGCGTCGCCGGCCTCTGAGTCGCTCTGCTTGCTCGCGAGGTACGCAGTCGCTTCTTCCGTCCGCTGGGCCTTCTGGACCGCGTCTTCGAGCGCAGCTACAGTAGCATCAGCGTCAATCAGCCACGTTTCAAGAGCAGCAGCGCGTTGCTGCAGGCGGCTGCTCTCGCTCGCCGCTGCCGCTGCCGCCACGCCAGCAGGAACGCCACCATCAACCACTGAAGCAGCAGCGCTCGTGGCCGTAGAATAGAGAGTGGGAGATGGACCACGTACCGTTGCTGTCGTCGTCCGCCTGGTTGTCCGAGCCAGCGTCCGTCGCGTTGTCCTTTGCGTCGTCGCTCCCTTCCGGGCTCTCGTCCGCTTTCTCTGAGCTGCTGTCGGCGGCTGTTGTCACTGGCGCAGCTGCGGTCTTCTTGGCTTTCTTCTTCTTCTTCTTGCCGTTCGAGCTGCTGTTCGTCGGCGACGCCTGGTTGCCGGCGTCTACTGGCGCCGCGGGCGCTTCTTCGGCTGCATCGTCCTTTGCTTTCCACACCTGCAGCTCTTTGCGCAGCACGACGAGCTGCTTCACCTGCTCGGCGACCTGTTCGAGCGTCACGCCACTGTCGCTCTGGCGCACGCGCTCCTGGAGCTCCCGAACGCGCGTGGAGCACACGTCGATCTCTGCTTCGAGTGCGGAGCGGCTGTCGAACTGCATGGCTGAAGAGCGAGCGAGAGAGAGAGCAAGAGGAAGAGGGAGAGCGGACGAGGAGACGGAGAGCTCGCGACACACCGATGTGCGAATCCGAAAGTGTGTCTGGTCGCTGGATGGACATCGGAATTCCCCTGGGTTTCGTCACTACAGACTCATGGAGAGGCAAAAAGTGGTGCGACTGCTTGATCGCTCGTTCGCAGCCAACCTCCTCGACATACAAACTTCAAGAGATTTGAATTCACTCGATTTCGACCAATCAACGACAATGGAAAGAAACTTTCAGCCAATCGTTGGTAGTTCTTGAAAAAACTGCGGAAAGTTGCTCGGACTCAGGTGTGTCTGCCCCTTCTACCTTTCTGAGACGAAAACAACTCGAGTTGAGTAAGCCATCTCCAACTCGATGCGCAATGGCATCAGACTCAGCGTTTCGTATACAAATAGGACTTAACTCCTATTTCTACATTTCGCAATCGTAATCTTGTGGGCTTTCCTCATCAATTAGGCATTTCATACTTGAGCTGTTTTTGGCTGAGTTCTCAGGTGAGTGATCAAGACGCAACCACACACGTTCATCTCGGCCTCGATGGACGCGACACACGACGACGACGCGTTCCACCTCTTCGGTGGACCGCCAGCACCCGCGTCGCCAGACGCGTTCGAGTTGTTCCCGCAGGCATCCACTCCGTTACCATCCGCCGTCCTCTCAGCAGTCGACGTCGTCACGGAGCGCGTCGCGACACTCGAGCTCAAGCCCGCGCCAACGCTCGAGCTGCGCGCGATGGCGCCACCCTCTGATGCGGACGGAGGCGACAGCGACGGGGACTTTGATCTCTTCCCTCCTGTTCCGCCTCCTGTCGCACTCGCGGGCTCCGACTCGACCGTCGTCGCTGCTGCAGACGCGTCCGACGGCCTCCGAAGTAGCCAGAGCACCAGCACGGCCGCTGCCGCCGCTAACGTCGCCGCCTTCTCCCGCGCCAAGTCCCTGTCAGCCGTAGTGGCGACTGCTGCTGCGGTGAACGGTACACCGCTCTCTCCAGTGCACAAAATGTCGGGCAATGCGGTCGACGTCATCGCTGTTCGCAGCACTGAGGACCAGTTCTTTACGACCCCATGGCATGTACGTCTGTCCCTGTCCTGTGAATGAGGTCTTGTGTGGCCTGTGTGGGAACTGACTCAAGTGTGTGGCTGTCCCAGGTCGCGTTTGGCTGGTCGCGCTTCCGCTCGAACCTCACGACTGGCGTCGGGGACATGGTGCGCGTGTTTGTGAACGGCAAAGAGCTGCCGACCAAGATGCAGCTGCTCGAACGCGGCCGCTGTGTGTTTGTCACAGGTGCGTCGCTCTCTCCTGGAGTTGAGACTTGTGTCTACGTAAGCAGCTAGTGCCCATGGACTCTGTCAGTCAGTCGTCAGACTGACTAGTGGGTTCTTCGTGGCTGCAGGCGGGTTGACGCCGCCCGTGGGCGACCTGCTCTTCACGGACTTGAGCGACGAGCATCCTAACCATGTTCGCTTCGAGCACTACCAAAAGTACACCGACACGTTCCGGTACGTCGAGGCGCGGCTGCACGTGTGGGGCCCGAACGAGTCGGTCGTGGTCGCCGACCTCGACGGTACGCTCACGATCAGCGACGTTGAAGGCCACATCCGCACGCTCCGGCTCGGCCAGTACGACTTTCTCCACAAAGGCGCGTGCGACTTCTTCATGAAGCTCCACGAACTGAACCTGCGCATCGTGTACCTCACTGCACGGCCAATCGACTGGGCGACAGCGTCGCGAACGCACCTCGAGAATGCGACGCAGCAAGCGCACGCACTGCCGCCTGGTCCGCTCATCACGAACTCGAACGGCCTCACGGGCGCACTGCTGACCGAGGTCGTGAACAAGAACCCGCACGTGTTCAAAGCCCAGGTGCTGAACGAGATCCAGCTCACGCTGATCCACGCAGGCCGCGTGACGGAGCACCCAGTGTTTGTCGCGGGCTTTGGGAACCGGCCGACCGACATTGTCGCTTACGAAGCCGTCGGGATGGACCCGGCGCTGATCTTTATGCTCGACCCGTACTCGAACCTCAAGGCGTCGTCCGACCCGCGCGTGTACGAGTCGTACGCCGACCCGAACGCGCTCCTGTGGCTGCTGCCGCGTCTCAAGCACCGCGTGCCGATGGAAAAGGTCGCGCGCATCGACGACTACACAGTGCGCGAGCTCGTGCTGGCCGAGGACCGTGAGCAGCTGCTCATGGCCGAGCGCCTGGCGCGGGCGCTGCAGGAAGAGGAGTACGCACGCGCGCGGGCAGGAAACGCAGGAGGAGGCGGCGGGGGCTCGGTGCTCACGCGTGCGCTCTACGGGTCGTAGGTAGAGAGAGGTAGAGCCTTCGTCCATTGATTTCATCACTTGTTGCTTGATACCCTACATTAGACACAATCGGCCTTGTCGATTTGGATAACGCCACACTATTCATGTGAATATAGGAAATACTTACTAACGTTAGTGCAGATGCCTAATCGACCAGCAGCTCCAGACTGTCGCCAATAGGAAGAAGGCGTCCCTTGCCCAACGTCCGTTCCAATAGAAAAGGAGACCAGTCAGGGGGGCCTAGCTTCAGAGCGACGAGCCGAGCTGCACAATGTGCGGGTAGCACGGCAGCGTGAGGAAGTCGACCATGTCGTCGTCCGTGAGGATCTTGCCGACCACCGAGCCGCCGAGCGTCCACTTGTTCCCCGCCTGCGCGTTCACCGACCGCGTCGCGACGCACTTGGCGAGGATCTCCCGCACAAGCGCCTTCGTCACGACCTTGCCGTCCACCGTCTTGCACCCGTGGCGGACCCACTGCCAGACCTGCGCCCGTGAAATCTCCGCCGTCGCCGCGTCCTCCATCTTGTTGTGCAGTGGGATGCACCCACTGCCGCGCAGCCACGCCTCCGTGTACACGAGCGACACGTCAATGTTCTCCTCCAGTCCACGGAGCGTAATCGGGCCCTGGGCCGGCTCAATCAGCTGCGCCGCCGTCGTGTCTTTGCCTGCTTCTGGGACAAACGCAATCTGGTGCGGCTGGGGCATGCCCTTGTTGAACGCGTCGAGCGCAATCTGCACGAGCCCTGGGTGCGCGACCCACGTGCCGTCGTGGCCGGCAGCGACTTCCCGGGCCTTGTCTTCACGCACCGCGTCGAGAATCTGCGCATTCAGTGCTGGGTCGTTTTTAACAGGGATCTGCGCCGCCATCCCGCCCATCGCGTGTGCGCCGCGGCGGTGGCACGTGCGCACGAGGAGCTTCACGTACGCAGCCATAAACGGCGTCGTCATCGACACAGCCGAGCGGTCCGGGACCACGTACTTGGCGTGGTTCCGGAGCTTCTTAATGTACGAAAAGATGTAGTCCCACCGGCCGCAGTTGAGGCCCGACGAGTGCTCCCGGAGCTCGTACAGGATCTCGTCCATCTGGAAGACAGCGAGGATCGTCTCAATGAGCACGGTCGCGCGAATCGACCCGCGTGGGACGCTCAAGTACGCTTGCGCAGCGACAAACACGTCGTTCCAGAGCTTCGCTTCCAAGTGGTGCTCGAGCTTTGGGAGGTACAAGTACACGCCCGAGCCGCGGGCTGCGAGTTCGTGCGCATTGTGGAAAAAGTAGAGCCCAAAGTCAAAGAGCGAGCCCGAGACGACTTCATTGTTCACGAGCACGTGCGCTTCGTCCAGGTGCCACCCACGCGGACGCACGAGCAGCGTCGCGACCGTCTTGTTCAGCGTGTACTGCTTACCGGTTTCTGGCTGCGTATACGCAATCGTCTTGCGCACAGCGTCAATCAAGTTCACTTGGCCGTCGACCTGGTTGAACCACGTCGGCGCCGTCGAGTCTTCAAAGTCCGCCATGTAGCACTTGGCGCCCGAGTTGAGCGCGTTGATCACCATCTTCCGGTCGACAGGGCCCGTGATCTCAACGCGTCGGTCCGCGAGGTCGGCAGGGATCGGCGCTACACGCCACGCGGCTTCGCGCACGTACTTGGTCTCAGGGAGAAAGTCCGGGAGCACGCCGGCGTCCAACTCGCGCTGGCGCTGCACGCGCGCTGCGAGCAGGGCACGGCGACGCGGCTCAAACTGCGTGTGGAGGAACGCGAGGAAGCGGAGGGCGTCAGGCGTCAGGATGGGGCGGAACGCGTCGCTCACGTGGCCGAGGACGCGGACGTCGGCGGCGGTGGCGTGGAACTCGGCCATGTTGAGGAGGGGAAGTGGGTGTGGAGAGAGACTGGGTGTGCGGGAGGCGGCGAATGGAGAAGTGGAGCCGACCAACCGCAGCACCAGCGGCTTCCAAAGAAAGGATCGTTACGGGACGCGTCCAACGAACGCGAAAGCTCGAAATCGACGAGCCCTGGATCATTCACGTCGCTTCACAAGTCCCGTTAGTAGAGCAAAAGCTGCTCTCGCAGAGGAATGTGTTTGCTCAATGCGGGGATTCAACTCACGCCACGACGGGTCCGGACCCGACGTGCGGCTTCAACCGCCGAAACTGCTGACGTTGACGAAACAGTACACAAATAAAGCACCACCACCACAAGAATTGGAGCTCTTTGAGCTTCTCTCCAAGCTTGATCAAAGCAGAGGACACCTCTGTTCTTCTGTGCCATCTCCACACACATAAACTTGTTGCCCGCCAAGGTGCTCGACACCATAACGCAAGACGAACCTTCGCTCACTTGCCACCGCCACCAACGCATTGCGTTTCGCAATGTTTTCGACGATGTTGAAGTTGTCGCCATCGCATGGAGGGACATTGTCACGGACCCTCCGACGTTCTGCATCCTCACGGAGCTCTGCGCCGGCTCGCTCGTCGATCTGCTCCAGCTCGCGCAGAGCAAGCGCCTCAACATCACGTGGGGGCTCACGCTTGACATCGCCCTCGACTGCGCGAAGGCGTGCAACTAC
>JAASGD010000108.1:0-37790 GCA_023334115.1 Globisporangium megalacanthum
GAAGGACTCGGTGTCGGGCTCGGTGTCGGGGAGTCATACGACGGGGAAGGACTCGGTGTCGGGCTCGGTGTCGAGAAGTCGTACGACGGAGAGTGACTCGGTGTCGGACTGGGTGTTGGCGTCGGAGAAGGCGAATAGTAAGACGGCGAGTGACTCGGCGTGGGACTGTTGGTCGGTGAATCATACGACGGTGACTGGCTGGGAGCTGGGCTTGAACTTGGGTGGTGATGAGGTGCCGGACTCGGACTCACATACGTCGGTGGCGACGGTGTCTCGTACTTGAACTCGATCGGCGGACCCGTTCCTGTCGCGACGAACTCATACCCGCTCTCGTCATCCTCGTCGTTCTCGTCGTCCCCGTCCTCGTCGTCACCACCGTCGTCCTCCGCGTGTTCATGCTCCTCGCGAGAGTGGTGGTGCCTCTTCATCCGACCGTCGTCCTCGCCTCCGTCGTCGCCAGTGAGATGGCGCTGCTCAGCCGCCCAGGACGGATCGCTGTTGCTGTGCTCACGACTGCCGTTGTACCAGGCGTCCAGTGCTGAACGCGCGTCTCTGTCGCCAGCATGACGTCGGTTCTCCTTCACAGTCTCGAACGTGATGACAGGAAACGACTCGCGTATCAGTTCTCGCTCTCCACGCGTCAGACCGTCGGCTTGCGCTGTCGCTACTGTCGTGAGCGCCACTGCGAAGAGCAGCGCTGCCACAGACATGCTCAGGACCTTCACCATCGCCACGAGTGGTCGCTTTCAGCTCTGTTGAGACCCCGCCGTCCAAGTGGCCACCCCACCCGACCGACCAGCTTGTCTCTTGCAGGGCCAACGTGACTGCTCATGAGGAGTCGCCGCCGAGCAGGCATGGGTTTCGTGCAACCTCATCGTCTCCTTGATTCGGAGCAGCACTGGCTCAAGAACTGCTCAGTCAATCACAGTGAAAGGGAGGGAGGAGGGTTGTCTCAACGCCAACGTTCGAGCTGTAGCACCCATGAGCTTCGACTTGTGGGAGGGACCCTCGAAATGCATAATTCACATGTGTGTAGCTAGCTCTTTGCGTGTCAAGTTGCAAGTATTTGACCATCACTCTTTCAGGACTTGTCTAAATTTAGAATTTGTAGTCACGTGTCACGACCACCACTGAGTCACGAGTCGTGCGTGACACACTAATACTCGGACGTCCTACTCTCTGGATGATCCCGCACGCGCTCTAATAGCTGTGAAGCCGAGCGGCCTGCCGCTGCTGCCGTCATGATCACGAGCGGCTTGAGCGCCAGCCGGAGCCGCCGCCGCATCTTCCCCCTCGCAGTTGACACAGGCGGACCATGGAGCGCCACGACCGACACGAATCCTGACAATCGCAGTCCGACTGCCGCGATCGCTGGCGGCTTTGCACGCGGCAGTGGCAGTGGCGCTCCGCCGCCGAAAAGTCCGCTGCAGCAATCACGTCGGCGGGGTTCTGACGCGCAGAATCCAGTGACTGCCACTGCATCATATACTGGCGATCGCTCGCTGCTCTTACGACAGCACATGAACGTCACGACCAGCACTGCGTACAGTACGCCCGAACGCCCGTTCGAGCCGCCGTCCCGTCCACTGGCCTCTCACCTAGCGCCGCCCGTGCTCGAGGTCTCCGCTGCACAGAACCATAAGGCCCGGAAAGCGGCAGAAGCGACGCGGCGGCTCGAAGTGACGCTCATGGCGCGAGAAGACTACACTGGGACACCAGAGGGGCTTGCCCGGCTCGCGCGCCAAGCCGAGCGGGCGAGTATGCAAGAAGAAGACGTGCGCATGGCGCGGCTCGTGCAAGCCGAGCACGCAGCTGTGCGCGCCCAGCAGCTGGCAGCAGAACGCGAAGAAGAAGCGCGCGTGCGAGCCACGTTTCTCGCGAAAGCCCGAGCCGCTCAAGCCGAGCAAGCGCGGCTCGCGCTGGAACGCGACGCGGCTCGTAAGCGTGCGACGGAGGACAAGATGAAGGCGCTGAAAGCAGCAGCGGACGCGAAAACACGGGACGAGTACGCAGCGCGACAGCGGGAGCTGGCTGCGACTGCGCTTGTCGAGCGTGAAGAGCGACTCTGTGAGGTGGAACAAGCTCAGTTGGCAGTGGAAGACGCACTCGCACTGGCACTGCGGCAGGACGCGCGCCTGGAACAAGAGCGGACGCAGCAGATTGCAGCCGACGCAGCGACGTGGAAGCGGTTTGAAGCAGCGGAAGCCGAGCGGCTGCGTGCCGCGACCGTGACGCGCCGAGCCGCGCAAGCCGCGCAGTACGAGCAGGACAAGCAGCGTCGGATGCAGATCCACCGCTTGCAACAGGAGCGAGCGCGGCTCGTGACAGAGAAGCAGCAGACGCAGCACCACGAGCCGTCGACGAGTGCGTGCGGGGTAGAGGACCAGCCACGCGACAGTGTCACAGTGGCGACGGCGGCTCGGAGCGACGTCGACGACGAACAGGAGGCTGTCGAAGGCGAGGGGGACGCACTCGAAGCGCCACAGTGTGTTGACGACCAGGTCCGGAGTGAACACGCTTCCCACAGTAGCGATGCCAAGCAGCCACACGCGGATGATGACGACAACAGAGTGAGAGAGCCAGAAGCTCCAGTGGCAGACGTGACTGACGTCCGGGAGCTGCTCGTTGCAGCCAGTGCTGTTGAGACTTGGGAGCCAGTTCACGAGCCTCCGTTCGTCCAATCAGACGATGTTGGTGGGCGACCGCTCGTGTCCGACACAGACGGGGACGTGCTGCGCCAGCTTCCGTCCAGTGCGAGCGAGAGTGACCGTCGGGACGAGGCCGCAGCTGCCCCAGTAAGCCGCCTTCCGGTCGAGCCGCTGCTTCTGTCGGCCAATGACGCACGAGCCCGAGCGCTCCACCCGTTCGCCACCGTGTTGCACGTCCAAGCCGGGTCGCCAGCCATGGAAGCGACGCTGCGAGCAGGCGACTTGCTGCTCGACTTTGGCGGCGTCACGAGCACGACACCGAACTGCTTGCTGCGGATCGCCGAGCGTGTGAAGAGCGCTGTGGGCTGTGAGATTGCGCTCACAGTACTGCGTCCGGACGCTGCGAACGACGAGCTCTTTGGAGTCGACGCCCTCGTGCTCCGGCCACGCAAGTGGGCGGGCAAAGGGCTCCTTGGGTGCCAGCTGAACCCGTTCAAGTGGGTTGAAGAGACAGAAGAAGCCCCTGAAGCTCTGGAAGCTCTGGAGCCAGCGACTGCGAGTCCGAACTGGCTCGTGTTCTGTGACGTCGCGTCGGACTCGGTTGCGGCTCAAATCGGCATCGTGAGTGGGGATCTGATTACGCAATGCGACGCGCTCGAGCCGCCATCTGTCACTGACAAGGACGCTGTGATTGGCTGCTTGAAAGCGGCTCGGAACGCCCACGCGAGCGTCTCGCTCGAGCTCCAGCGGTGGCTCCCAGACGACCAACGCTACGAGCGACTGAGCGTCACAGTTCCTCCTGACAAGGAGCGCTTGGGCTGCTCGTTCACGACGTTCACAGAGTTCTACGATACCAACGTCAGTGCCTCGTCTACGCTGCCAGCTGCGTGCACTGAGTGCTACTACACGAGCCTTGCGACGGCTGTGCACGCAGCTGCGCTCAACGGCCACGTCGCATGCCTCGACGCATTACTTACAGCAGCTGACGATGACGACGACACGGGCGCGCTCGATTGGCGCGACGACGACGGCCGATCGCCCCTTTTCTACGCGTGTTACGCGCAGCAGCTCGCGTGTGCGAAGCTGTTACTGGCCCGTGGTGCAGTTGTCGACCCCCTGAGCGGCGGGGACGCGTACGGGGACTCGCCTCTACACGCAGCCGCGATGAGCGGGTCGGTCGCCCTGCTAACGCTCCTGTTGGAACAAGACGTCGTTGCTGTTGACGCAATCAACGCAGCTGGCCTCACGTGCGCTCATGTCGCACCGACTGTTGACGTGCTTGAGCTGCTCAGCGAGCGCTTTCACGCTGACTTGCTCGCTGTTGACGTAGACGGCCGTCTACCACTCGCCCACGCGTGTCTTCGTGGCGACCTGGCAAGCGTCCAGTTTTTGTGCGCGCGGCATCCGGACTTTGCAGATTACGCAGACGCGAGCGGCAACACGCCATTGCACCTCGCAGCGTGGCGCGGGCGGGAGGACGTGCTCCAGGAGCTCGTGACGTACGTCCCAAGGATTGCGCTCCATTTGCCGAACCAGGACGGGGCAACGCCATTGGACGTCGCACGTGCGAGCGGCTGGGCTGCTGCGGTGCAGTTCTTATCTCAGTACATGGCGGACGACGACGGTGATGACGAAGCAGTGATGACGTGAACAGAAACGTCCGTGGTCGTCACCGGCGTTTCGTGTACCTATTCCTGTGGTCGGTCAGTCCAAGAAGACGAACACGATGGCGAGTAGAGGAGGCCCACAGAGCAGCGCAGACGAGGTCCCACGTCGCTCCAATGGCAGTGAGAGGGACCGTCGGACGGAGCTCCTAGCGGTTAACGTGTCGTCGCTCGAGACGCGCGTGGAGCTGATCTTTGCCAATCTGGCGGTGCTGGAGACGCGCATGGACCGCGCGCTTGAAGCGGACGGAACAGCTGCGGCCATTGTGGTCCACAACGAGGAGGCGACGCTAGTGAAAAAACAAGGGGAAAGCGCAGAAGACGCAGGCGGCGAACGAGGACGAGAGCACAGCAGCAGTGTGGCGAGCGGCAAGCGGACGAGCAAGTACATGGACGCCAGTAACCTGGCGGAGGAGATCGAGTCGCTCCGAGCAGCGCAGCTGCGGCTCAAGATTGACCACGAGGTCGCGCAGTCCACGTACGTACTGTATGAGAGTGTATGTCATGCTTTCCAGGTTGCCGTCATGACCAACACTCTTAAATGATGTGGACCACACAGGTTAAAAGTCGCACTTGACACAATGCAGCACGAGCTCGCGCAGCGCCCGCAGCACAGCGACCTCACTGCGTTCCGCACAGAACTCGACGTGGTGCTCGCGAATAGCGTGAAGGCAGCGCATACCCACCATACTGAGCTCGCGTACAGCGTGAACGTCGCGCTCTCGGAACGCGAGCTGCGCGAGAACCAGTGGAAAGCCGCGTTTGAAGCCGCGCTTGGAGCGCGCGTAACGGACCTCTGGGCGGGGCTCCACGCGACTGCGCACAAGCTCCAGGAGAGCGTCGAGTTCGTCCAGACTGACGTCGTGCAGCAAGAAGACGCGGTCCGTGAGCTGAGCGCGGCCGTCGCACGCGTGACGACAGCCGCTGAGACGCTCGCGAAAGATACGCGGGACCATGCGAACGAACTGCTCGACCACGCGAAAGCGATTACGCAATTACTCGCACAGTGCGCAAAGACAGACGAGACGCTCGCGACGCGTGACGCCAGCGCAGCTGCGCACGCAGCTGCCCTCACGAACCGGCTTGATACAGCTGACGCACGCGCACGCGCTGCGTCGACAGCGCACGAGTCGTTCGTCCGCGACGTCGGCACGACGCTGCGTACAGTGTGCCAGGACCTCGCGACGTGCCATGCGAGTGTCCAGACACAGCACGACGCACTCGTGTCACTCGAGACGGGAGCGCAACGCCAGCAGACGGAACTTTCGTACTTACGCGAGCAGCTCACGCGAAGCGACGCGAAGCTCGCAAATGTGGATACACGCGTTGCGACTGGCGAAAAGAAGACAACAATGATTGCAAATGCAATAAGTGAACAGAGCCAGGCGCTGCAGCACCACGTGGACCAGCTCCGAGCCGGGCTCGAGCAAGCAGCAGCAGAGCGTATAGCCATCAAACGTGCAGCTCGAGACCAGCTCGATGCGGCCCACGAGACGCAGCTCAAGCTCGACGACGTTGGGCGGCTCGCGGCCACGACCGACCTCGCGCTCGCACGCACAGCTGCAGAAGTGCATAAAGTGCACGCACTCGTCGCAACCAGCGCGTCTCAGCTCGCAACGACGCGCCAGTCACTGCGGGACACGAGCCGCCAGCTCGTCGCGCACGAAGCGGTGACGCACGCACTGCAAGCTGCGATCGAGCAAGAGACTTCGCTCACAAGTGTACGGTTCGCAGACGCAGCTGCGCGAGACGACGCGGCCCAGCAAGGACTCGCAGCAGCTGCTGAAGCGACGCAGTGCGTGAAAGTCGCACTCGATGACGCAATCCGACACCAGAACAACGTCATCCACCAGCTCCACACAGTAGTCGACAGCATTGCGATCACTGAGAGCGCAGACAACATGGACGACAAGCTCGCGCGCTTTGCACTCGCCACTGCAGAGCTTGGGCTCAAGCTTGAACACTTTGGCCGGACACACACAAAGACCAGTGGGACCACTGGCGTACAGGACGCCGTGAAAGCCGAGCTCGCAGTGCTGCTCACCAAGGTCGTCCGATTCCTCGGCTCCATGGTCGCAATTGACACGAACAAGTACTTGTTGAGCGTTCGGCGACCTGGTAGTCAATCTGCGGACCACTCTGCGACCAGCGCGCTCGTCGTCGAACTGCCGCCTCAGCACATACTCGAGACCTTCCGTGTCGCGAAAGCGTCGCTCTTTGTTACGCGGACGCGAACGACAATGGACCAATTAGCGCCAGTGCTGCGCGCGAACGCAACTGCGGCCGACTTCCGCACTGGCTTTAGCCGCCGGCTTCACTTTGTGCTCGAGTTTGGGCTCGCGAACCTGTTTCCTAATTTAGGGCGGTCGGCGACCCCGGACAGCAAGCGGACGGGCTTGAATGTCGGCACGTGCATCGCGTGCGACCGCCCAATCGACGACGACCACGTTGGCCACGCGCCTTTGGACGTCGACGACAGCCACAGCGACGCTCGGCGGCTCGCAGCGTTCGCAGACGACGTTGTCGCTGACGAGCACCGACTGCGACGCCAGCGGATTGTCGCGAACCGCATCGACACGACGTCAGTGGTGCGCGGCCGGTCCGGGAACTCGGGCTTGCGGCCCAAGAGCGTGGCCGAGCCAGTGCACCAGCCGCCTGGCGGTGCTGACTTTGTCTACCGTGCCGGCTTCCGACTGCCCAAGCCCAGCAACGCCTTACCTGTGAAGAACTGCGCGAGTGCGGCTGCACTGGCTCTTGCAAGTGTCATCGCGTGCGGGGTCCACCCAGTTGGTACTGACAGTGGCGACCTGGTAGTCACGGACGGCTCGAGCTTGGAAACCGTCGCACTGACTGGCAAGAGCCAAGCACCGGTGGCTGGTGCTAACGAGGGCCCGACTATTGTACGTGCGACACTCCCCCGACCGCACACTGCACCGCACCGGACCAAGTCGCTCCCGCGGCTTGAAAGCCATTGTGCTACTGCCCCTTCTGTAGTTTCAGTAGTCGCAGTTGCACCAGTCGCAGCGATTACGGAGGTGCCAAGTGAGGAGGTGGGGACCTGAGTCGATCTACTGTACTCATCTCCCTCTTATTGTGTCTCTAATAGTGCTCACGTGAGCTGCTCCAGAGACGCGGTTGCGACCGGAACCCCGACCTGCAGCTTCGCGAGCAAGCTCTGAGCTTGTTCCACCACGGTTTCAGCGTCGCTTGGAGCGATTTCGACTCCAGGCGACTCGGGCGGCAGTGCGCACTGGACTTCGAGCTTCCGGAGGCTCGCGATCGCAGCGTCACCCGTGTCCTGGTCCGCGGACTCGAGCCGCTCAAACAGCCCCATCACCTTGGCCGCGCTGTTGTCTCAGCCAATCAGCGCTCGTTAGTGGCTCGGTCCGTATCCAATTTAATTTAAGCACCAATCAGCATAATCGCGACTTGGGACAAACGAACGAACGCACCTGAGCGCTCCACGCAGGACGCTGAAGCGGTGGCTGGCGGCCGCACCGAGCGCAAAGCCCTCGTCAAAGCCCTGTTGCAGCGTGTCTTCTTTTCCAAATTCGATGCCGTCTCGCACGCCTTCCTGACACCACCCATCAGCATTTGATTGGCAAGCTCTTTGAGGAAAAGTGGTGGCTCGTGGCAGTCACGATGGTCTCTGGTGACAGTAGCTACACTGTGGCTCGGAGCAGACCCCGCACCGTCTTCATGCGGCGCTCGAGCGCAGCCATCTCTTGTGTCTGCAGCGCGCACTCCTTCTCGTCCTCGCTGAGGAAGTCGTCGAAGCCATCGTCACTGCCGCTGTTGCTGGTCATGGCCACGGAGGTGGGATTAAATTGGCGATTGAGTCGACTTTGTCGATTACTGTACTGCCAAACTTCATAAATGGTCGTGATACTTTCAAAGGTTTCAACAGCTATACTTTACTCATGTGAATTCACCTGTGCACCTGCTTGCCATGATCAAAAATGGTTTTGCAAATTATTGAACGGTATTACTTTGTGATCACGATGAAGTAGGTGCGCCTTCGAAGCCGTATCAAGATCCTACGACATTTAATACACCGAATGCTCTTGGCGCACAAGTTCGTAATGGCACTCGACGGCCAAACCAGCCTCCTGTCGTCCACACAGAACGAATGAGACGGAATGCTGGCACTTGAAAGAGGCGAACGCACACCAACGTCTATAAGGTGGAGTGTATGATACTTGATAAATATTCAAAGAAACACACATCAACGAAAATGCAGAACGACAGTCACTCACTGCCGATACAAACGGTGGCTGCGTCCCCCCACACCCCTCGGCTCTTGCTTGCTTGTGTTGCATACGATGACGCAATCCTCACGCGGCCTCTGCGTGCTGCGTCACCCGCGCGCGGTCCTCGAGCGCTTTCTGTGCGTTCAGTCGCGCTTGTTTCATCGCGAGCGCGAACGCAGACGCGGCTGTCGCTGCTTTACTATCGCGAAGGTCGTCAAGCGCGTCACCCGACTTGGACGACGCGCGAGCAGACGCGGCAAAGTCCGGGTACGTCTGGCTCCCGGCCTTCCCGGCGCCGTGGCTCGTGTACATAGCCGGGCTGTTTGGCTGCACACGCGCTTGGTGAATCGAGCCCCGCGAGCCAAACGAGCCACGGTCCGCTGTGCCACTTACTCCAGCTGGGCTCTTGGCGAACCCGCGGCTGCTGTTCAGTGGATTCGGGGTGGACGCCCCGTCGCAGATCGCGCTCTGAGACAGGACCGTCGTCGATTCGGAGCTGCCCGTCTGTTCGCGCGAGAGAGCCAGTGCGACAATTTCATGGCGCGTCACCAGCACACGTTCAACAGCTGGCGTGACGACGACTTTACCAGACGCAGTTGCGAGCAGCGCCGAGACGTCAACGAGCCAGTGCGTAAAGTTATCGGCACTGGCGACGCGGATCCCTGGGCCGCCGCCGTACAGGCGCTGGAGCACTTCCCACACTTCGGTCGAGATGAACTGGTAGCCATTGTCGCTCCCACTGTCGCTCCCACTCGGACTGGCTGCTGCGTCAACGCAGTCGTCCCGCACAAGCGTCGCACGCTTCACGAGCCGGCCTTTGCTGAGCTCGAGCAGCGCGACATTGTCGATCGGTCCCGGTGGCATACTCGCCCCAGCGTGGATGAGACTGTGGCTCGGACTGCTGAACACTGTGCTCGTACTGCTGCTCGCGAACACATCGGCCGCGCTCACGTCCGCGTATGCGTCATCAGCCGCAGCTGCGCGCGTGAATGCGAGCCAGCGGCGCAGCCAGGCGCTTGAAATCACAAACATCTCGCTCTGCGTGCTGCCCCGTCGCTCGGATTTTTTCCCTGCTGCCATCACACGGTGCACTTCGCCCAGTCGGTCGTGGTACCGCGGTGTCGGCAGCGGTGACTGGCTCGCACCAGCTGTTGCAAGCACCGCGACTGGCTTGTTGTGGCTGCCGTCAATCGATACGCGCGCGTCCCCACTGAGCCGCATCGTCTGCAGCAGTGTAACGCACGCGACACACGCCCGCTTTGGCGCGTCAAAGCGACCGACCAGCAGCACTTGATCGCCCGAACAGTCGCCACAGACGAGGTCGCCACATACGCGGCAGTGATGACGTCGTCGCGAGAGTTTCGTAAACATCGCGTAGCACACTTGGCAGCACGCACACTCGCGGTCTGCGCGCCACTCGACGTCGTACTTTTGCGCCTTGTGCTCCGCCCTCTGCGTACGCGAGAGGCTCATGGCGAGTCGCGCGCGCGTCTGCGACCGTGCGCGTGACGTCGGCGGACGACGCGCATCCGAAGCATCGAAAGCGTCGATGGATCCGAGCTTGTGGGTCGCACGGCCACGGCTGTGGTCCCGCTTGCTCGGCGAGAACGACGCTGCGTAGCCGGCCATAGCCGACTCGACGTCGAACGGCGCAATCGCGTCGTCCGAGAGCGCACCGCCGTCGTCGCTGTCCGGGTCGACGCGATTCGAGGCGGTCAGCTGTCCTGCGCTGCTGCTGCTTGTCATGTCGTAGCGCACGATAATGGGCTTGCGCTTCTCGCGAGTGCCGCTGCTGCTAGTTGCCGCTGTCGAAGCGTTGCCTTCTGTGCGCAGCTGCCGCTGGTGGCGCCGCAGTGCCGATGCGCGTGCGGCCGCGCCGTCGAGGCCGCGCACGTCGTCGCCAGCGCTTCGATTGCTGTCGGCGGACTGGGACCTGCTGAGTGGCGGACGCGACATGTCGCCACTGCTCGCTGCAGCTGGCGTGCGGGACGACATGCGGCCGAAGAAACTGCTCATTGGTGTGGGTGATGACGGTTTCACGTGTGAAACGCCGACGGTTTGGTTTTGTTTTGAGTGGGGAGAGGAAGAGGAGAGGAGGGAGGGAGAGAGAGCGCGTCCTCGTCCTCGTCCTCGTCCGCCTGAGCTGAGTTTCACGGTGGAGGGGGCGGCGGAGCTCGTCGGTGGCGGCAGAGGTTTGGGATTGTGGTCGCGCTGGCCGGTGCGCGGTCGGTCGCACAAGGACCCCGCGCGTTGTGGCCACGTCGGGGACTGCCAGCGGTGAACCGGCTCGCACTGATGCTGATTTGGTTTGAGTATCGCAGGAAGTGAGTGCAGTATCTTTCCCTTCATTTTCGCACTACTACAAGCATTAGGTTTGGTGCTGAACTGTATTACTTCACCATCTGTTACTTCACGCTGACGAGCGAGCAGGTGTGAGTGTGGACACTTGCGATGCAGGGCACGACAGTCGAGGCGATCGACAGCGCAGTCTCATCCTTCCTCTGAAGTGACCGTCGTGGAGTCACCACCAAAGCGGATCCTGCAAATTGAATCGAACTGAGAGCACCCGAGAGTCAACGCGTTAAATACGTGGGTTTTGATCGTCCCGACGCGGCTGCTCTACATCTACAAAGTCTCCTTCTTTCCATCCTTCCTTCCATCCATCCTCCTCCCTCTCGCTTTCTTTCTTCTCGACTCGCGCGAATACCAAATGTCCGCAGGCTTCCAGAAACTCTCCCCTCCCTCCCTCCTCCTCTTCCGCTACATGTCGAACGTGAAGGAGCTCACGACTGGGAAGTGGTCCGAGAGGTTAAACTGCGGCTGCTTGCGCCACTTCCACGGCGTGCTCGTCGTGAGCGGCACGACCCAGCTCTGCGCGCTCGACGGCTGCCGGTGGCCTTTCGAAACCAGCACAAAATCCAGCAGCTCGAGGCTGCCATCTGTGCTGAGCCCGTCTGCTGCGAGTGCATTCAGTCGCGGGTCAAAGCTGAACTGGCGCGCTTGCTTTGGGTCGCTGAAACTGTCGCAACTGCTGGCGTCAGCAGCGGTCGGTCGTCGATGCATCACTGGCGCGGACGCGACGACTGCCGGGTCCCGTGCATTCAGCAACGTCAGCATCTCGTCGTACTCGTGGTCGGTCTTGTTGAGCCAAAAGTTGACATTCAAGTCGCCGACAATCAGCACCGGGTCGTTCACAGGGTCAATCCCGCCCACTGCGCGCTGAAAGTCGGCGACCATCCGCATTTGCGTCCGTCGCATCGCCCGGGACGCCGGGTCACTCCACGCTTGCAAGTGGGTCGCAAAGACGTGGACGGGGAGTCCGTCTTTCAAGATCTTGCAGTACAACACGCCCTTGTCCGCGAGTTTGTCTGCGCCAAGGCACGCTTCGTTGAAGAGTTTGATCCGGACGGTCACAATTGGATACTTGCTCGCCAGCACGACGCCGCCGTTCAGCACTTTCCGCATGTTTTCGCGCGTGTGGCGCTTGTGCCCGACTGTCGGGGACGCGTAAAAGTAGCCAGCGGCTTTGAGTTTGTCGAGGAGCACGTCACGTGCGCGGTGGTCAAAGCACTCAGTGAAGACCCACACGTCGCACGGTGGGAGCACTTCCGCAATGAGCCGGGCGCGCGTGTTCTTTTTCGGCGACACACTCGTGAAGGCGCTCACAATGCGCGGCATCATCCATAGATTGTACGTGCCGACAGACAGGGCGACTTGGCGCTTTTCAAGGTGCGCCAAGAGCCGCGTCGACTCTTTCGCCATGCTCTGGAGATCGCCGTCTTCACGGAGCGGGAGGAGCGTCGCTTGCGACGTCTCGGTCGTCAAGTACAGCTGGCAGTCTTTGTAGTACTGCCGCGGGCGAATGCCGCACGCTTTCCCATTGTACTCGGCCACAATCGCCATGGGCGCGCCCCACCGGAGGAAGCTCTCGTTCGCAAACGGGTGGTCAAAGCCCGAGCCAGAGCCAGAGCTCGTGGTGCTCGTGGTTGTGCTCGTGCCGTGCGAGTGCGGTGGGTGCGCGGACTTGTGTTGCACCGACTGGATGGTCGCAACAAAATACTTGCCGTTCCGGTTCGCAAACGACATGTTCGGCAAGTCTTTGAGCAGCTGTTTCAGCCGCTTCTTGTGCTCGCGCTGGTCGCGCTGGCGCTGGAGCGAGTCCGTAATCGAATCCGAAATGTCGTGCGCAAGCGTGACACACGACTCGGAGAAGCGCCGGTAGAGCCGGTCCTGTGGATGCACCTGTGGTTGAGGTGCTGACTCCAAAATTGGCACGCCATTGGAATTGTTGCTGGAGTTGCTGTTGTGCCCAACTCGCTCCAACAGCGCATTAGTCGACGACGGCGCAGATCCGTAGCCTTGCGGCGGCAGCGTCTCGTTCCGGTTCAACGAGCGCAACGCGCCTGTCTGCTCCGAGTGCGGACGCGCGCGTGACCGTCGCGTTGGCGGCCCGCGCAGGGCGTGGGCAATGTCGAGCGCGACTGGCTGGGACCGCGGTGCCACTTCCGTGTGGCGCAATTGCGACATGTCAGTACGCGACGGTGATGACGCGCGCTGCGTCATCGATTCGCCAGTCGTATTTCCAGTCGCATTTCCATTCACGCCAGTGAGCGTCCGCGACCGGAACCGCGACGCCAAGAGCGCCGTGAGCGCCTGCGGTCGTCCTTCTTTCTTCTTCTTTGGGAGCACAACGCCACGGTACATGCTCGACTTTTGCAAACTCGGGAGGTTCGCTTGCACGTCGCGCTGGAAGTGGAGGTTCTTGAGCGGTTTACTAAGCGTCACGGCGCTGCGATGGAGCTTGTACCGGATCGCGCGCTGAGTCGCAGCGTGGACGACAACGACCTGGGCGCCAAACCGCACGGGCTGGCCGACGCTCGAGAGACAGAGTGATGACGTCACGGGGTCGTATTCGAAAATTCGAAACGTAATCGGCTTCCGCGGGTCGCTCTTGTCCGCCGCAGCAGGCGGGTTCGGGTTCACGTTCGCGTTCGCACTGTGGACGCCACCGCTCGCAGTGCTCCCAGCGGCCGTCTCAGCGGTGCTGAGCTCAGCGTCGTCGCCGCCAGTGCGCTTCGAACTGACGCGCATGTCTGCGCCGTAGATCGTCCCGTTGCCGCTCGCTTGCGTGACAAGCGACCGCGCTTGGAGGTCGCCGCTGTCTGCGCCTGCGATGACCGCGGCGTCGTCCGCGTAGATTGCGTCTGAGAAGAGCGCAGCGTAGCGTTTGCGGAGCAGCCCTTTCTTCCAAATGAGCAGCCCCGCGACGCCGAATGTGCCGCCGGTCGCGAGCGTCAAGAGCGCGAGCAGCGCCATTTGCTGGTACGTCAAATTAAATTTGCGCGTGAGTGCGAGCAGCTGCCCTTCGCAGAGAAAGCACACGCGGTCGCCGTAGCAGACAAACTCGTCGCTGCTCGCGTCCGCGTTGTCCATCGTCGGGAAGTTGGTCGTGGTTGGGGGCGCGACGGGCGGCCGCCGGCTCGCGCGCGCGACGTCCGGCATTTTACTACGTGCTGGCGGTTTGACACGGCGATTTCACTTGCGTTCACTATACAGACTGCTGCGCTCGTCGCTTTGAAGAGCGACCGTGCGGCCTGGAGAGCGGAGAAGCTGAAATGTCGTGCGGTGGTGGCTAAGGGAGCGAGCGGCTTTTGTAATGTGGTGTGACACAGTGTGGCGAGGAACAATCAAGGTGCGTTTGTTAAAATTTAGGAAATACGCAAACAAAAAAGCTGGTTGAATCGCAGGTGTGCTGCCGAGCACGACGAGGAAGCGATAAGAATGAGAGAGAGAGAGTTCTGCAGCGGCGCACCTCACCTTGTGCTCAGCACCTTATGTACAGCGTAGCAAGCACCGACGCGAAGGCGAGAGGAAGATCGCTCAAGGCCGAAGAGCTCGAGGCATTATGGTCACTCCAGTATCCGTGCCAACGATACAGTACTGGCACAATTGACACTCACTCTGCAGCACATCTCAATGGAAAAGAGGATGCGTGCTTTTCCTGAAATTTCAATTCTAACAATTTGGGAACTGCAGAAATTCGACTAAAATGGTCTCGACTCAGTCTCAGGCCAATTACCGAATCCGACTCTGCTGCGCAACAAGGGTTTACTGTGCATTCTTAGTTTGGCGTTCTTCTGGCGCTGACTCTTTTGTATCGAATGAAAACAAACTCCTCCAGTGTTTATAATTGTACGTGTGAACAACAGACTGTGTGTGTGTGTCGCTTTTTCACAGCACAAATCGTCGACAGCGTCGCCACATCTTGTGTTTCTCTGTTTGAAAAGAGCGGGCGAAGGCCAGTTGCTCGTGAGAAATCGGCCGAGATCGGAACGACGGACGTGATCACGGAATTTTAGGAATCGTGATGATGGACCCCGTGATTACTTTCACGATTTTCGAAATCGCCTTGTCGCATCTTTATATATTGAGCAAGAGACAGAAATGTTATGTTTATTTACAGATACAGTACCGCACAAACCCTTGCCAGTATTACGCGCACGGGAACAAATGGGTTGCTGAATGACGCTCTTCGAGCCTGAACTTCGTCTCTCTTGCCTTCACAAGGAAGTCTCCAGCTTGAGCAGTCGATCTTGCGCTCCAGCCTCGAGTCCATCCAGAATCGCTGCGCTTTGAGACAAGCCCCCAATTACACTCGTCACTTCGTCTCACGAACGACAGCAAACGAACTCGCTCGCTGTATCACGATGATGATGATGGCAGGTGATCAATCCGCACTGTTTGATTGTTGCCCACCTGAACACTTGATCAACTCCGTGAGTGTGGCGGTGGCGGTGCTTCAGTCCGACCTGGAAGGCCCATTGGGGAGGTGAGGCTAGCGCTTCGTGCTGCTCCACGAGGATCCAGGCAGTTCTCCTTCCTCTTCTTCTACACCAGATACGTGGCCGCCTCTCTGTATCTGTGTGGCGGAGTTCGTTCGTGTGCATCCAGTCCCTCCACCCACACTCGGTAACCTCCTCACGCAAAAACTGCACACACCATCTCGATTCACGTAACACTGCACCATGCAACACCCAAGGTCCAAGTTTCGACGACATAACACTGTGAAATCTCTATATTTAGACACGCTTTCAAGGATCAAGATGGCAACACTAACTTGTTGTCCAGTCCATTGCCTCGCTTGTCATGCGAGACGACACGCTCGCAACAGCATCAATTGAGGACACTGTCGTGCCCGAGAGTCGCCGACGGTCGAATTTGTATGGCGTCTCGTCGCCCAAGCACCTTCCGCGGGTGCGCCTCGAGCCCCCAGATGCTCGCGTGCGTCGCGACGTGGCCGCTGTGGTCCTCGCAGTAGCGGACACTGGTAGAGTCTCCTCCTCCTCCTCCTTCTCGTCCTTGCGGCAGCCGCTTGGAGACACGCTCCACAACCACAAGCACCACGAGGACCTGGGGCAACGCCCGCCAATGGACCAAATCCAGCGGCTCCAGGACCTCGTCACCACGGTCCCGAAAGCCCTCGGCGACCGCGACGAGCCGGACGACGCGAACAGAGGCCGCAGGAGTGTGACGAAGCGGTCGTGGCGGGTAGGATACGCAAACAATGCGCACAGTACGTCACACGGACCACTCGACGGCTTGTTTGAGCCATTCGACGCTGTGCGGGACGCACTCCAGCAGCCGTTGGCGTGTTCGCAGTCGGCAGCGATCGCATACCCGACGCCCCAGCAGAGCATGGCAGAGATCGCGGCCGACATGGAACCATTCGACGAAGATGCTGCTCGAGACGACGTGGAACGACGCACGAGCGTCCAACACACCGACGCAAACGCACGCGATAACGACAAACACTGGTGTCCAGCGTCGTTCGCGAGCATCCACGAGGCCTACAAGACAACACCGAGTCGCAGCAGCGGGAGCCTCGCTCGCGACACGGCGAAGAGTCAGGGCTTCCCGATCCGCCGTGTACCGAGTGGTCGTGGAGACGCGCTCCCGCCACGAGCGAGGAAAGCGCCGCTAGCGACTGACGACCGGTGCGTGCACCAGAAACAGAGTCTGTTGGCGAAAGCGGCTGCGTCGTACGCACGGCTCCGGCAGCGCGTCGACCGCGTCAAGGACTCGACACTGCGGTACGCGCTGCCTGTGGAAGACCCGTCCAAGCAGCGCGCCTACCGCCTCGGTCTCGACCCGGTCCCGTCGTCGGTCGTCGAGACGCCTACGCGCAACGACATCAACGACAGCGACAGTCCAGCCACTGGACGGCCTTGTGTGCGGGAGCGACTGCGCTTCCGCCCACGGTCCGCTGCTGGTGTGCACGTCCCGTTCCGTTCGCTGTCGTCGTCATTGTCGTCGTCGTCGCCACACAGTCTGGAGCCGTCCAAGAGCGTCAGCAAAGTCGCTGGCGCGAAGCGCAGACCGCGCTCCGCGAGCGTCTGCTACCTCGGGAGCTCCACAGTGTACTGCGTCGACGCGCCATCCACCACCAGCAGCGGTCTGTCGGACTCGCTCAACTCGGACTTTGACAGCGTCCTGGACCAGGAGCGTGACAAGCGGCGGTACACCCAGAGCCAGACGCTGTCGTTGCTAGCGACGTACGTACAGACTGGCACTTGTCTCCCTCCCATAGCCCGACTATCTCGACCCCTAGCACTCACAGGCTTGTTCTGTCTGTCGTTGTGAACCAGGAAAGGCATGTTCCACAACCTCCCGCTGCCCCAAATCTTTGCGCGGCTCCGTCGTGAGGCGCTCCAGAATCTCTCGCGTCGGCTCCAGCGTGCCCACTACGAGAAGATGACAATGGACGAGTACCTGCGTAGCTGCGGCTTGGCTGTACCGATTGATGGCGGCAGGGCGCCCGACAGTCCGACACTCGCGTCCGCCGTTAGCGACACGACAGTGAGTAGCAGTTCGCTGGTGGCGATGCGCCGCGTGCTCGTAATCACGCGCCAGCAGTTCCACATCGCGCTCGAGGCGTTCAGTCTCTCGTCCGCGGACGTGAACCTGCTCTTCTCAGCGCTCGACGTCCGCGTCGACGACCGCGTGGCGGTCTGGGAGGTTCTGTGCGCAGTTGAGACGCTCCAGGACGGTTTCGCAGAGCTCCGACGGGCGCGTGTGGCTGTCCAAGCTCGGGACTTGCCGAGAGACCTCGACGTCCTCCTCCGACAGTCGTTCCGCATCCCGACTGGGACCCACGCACCATCGCTCGAGTTGCCCGAGACGGACGAGTGAGGAGGGAACGACAATGAGATGGACTATGAACGGACGCGACAAGAGGCCCTTGACTGGTGATAGTGGTGTCGATGTCGACCACCTGAAGTCTGTTCTCCCGTATCTGCTACTACGTCCTCTTTCCGCCAGTAACCACCGCTGTCGTTCGACAGGCGCTTCAGCTGCCAATATCGAGACGGTCGGCGCGAACAAAGATGCCGTGGTCGGGTGCACAGTTAAAGTACTGTTGCCGACAGCACACACGACAGCGCGTAAGAGAGAGCGAAGACGACAGTCGGCGTCCCATCCAAGTCAGCCAGTCAATACATACCTTGACGCCACGAACAGCGCCGTCGTTCTTGCCCTTCTTCTCGCACAGTTCGATGCCGATCCACGTCCCAGACGCGAACTCCGTCGGCCCGACGTACCGCACGACGCCAGGGACGTTTCCAATGTTGATGAACTTGCCGACACCGAGCACAACGCCGCCGACACTGTGGGAGTTCGAGTTCCGTCGTTGTGGCTTGACGCCTCCGACAGTCGATCCACGCTGGAGCTGCTGCTGTCGCCGTCGGCGCTGCGACGCGTCCTCGAGCGCCTTGGCGTGCAGATCGGCGAGCGAGTGCAGCGACGACCGCCGCCGACGGCTCTCAGTCTTGGCTGTCGCTCGGATCTCCGCGTCGCTCCGGTCGTGCTCGTCGATCGCGACGTGTTGCGGTCGGTAGCCTCGGCTGCTGGCGTTTGTCGGACCCGGCCGTGCGAGTCCAAGCGAGAGGCTGTTGACAGGGAGCGAGCGCCGTCGGGCCTTTGTCGGGTCCCCCTCCTCTTTCTTCTTTGTCGTTTTCTGTGGCATATTGTCGTCTGACACGCTGCGTTCAAAGCCCGCGCGGAGCCGCTCGGGGATGCTCGCGAGGTCAAAGAGAACGACGCCTACTGGTGTCGTTTCCCGCACAGACGACGCCGGGTGCAGCTCGTCGTCGTCGTCGTTGTCGCGATTGTTGTTACTCGGTGGTCGCTGCTTCGCCGTCTTCTTTGACGTCTTCCGTGTCGATTTCGTCGGGATTCCCACGCCGGTCGTTGCTGTTGTCGCGTGTGGAGCGGTCGTCGGCGCCGCGTGTCGCAGCATCGCGTCCGCCTTGCGCACTGTCGGCTCCTCCGTGTCGCCCAGCTCCGCCGCCTCGAGCGACAACTCCATGTCCTTGATGAGCTCGTTGTACGCCCACACGTCGGTCGCACACGTGCTCGCCTGGTAGCTACACATCGACGCGTCGAACGCCTCCGAGACGTCGAGCGAGAACTGCGACGCGGCTCCACTCGAAGTCCCACTGAGACACACGCTCACGCTCGGCTCGGAGCCGTCGCTTGAGATGCCGTGGAGGTACAAGTCCAAGAGCTGCTCGTCCATCTGGCTGTCGCCACTCCGTTCCGATGCTGACGACGGAGTTCGCGACGGTGGTGACGCTGTGTACGACACGACAGCGTTTGTCGACTCGAACGACAGTGGCGACTGCGGCTGTCGACACTGCGACGGGATGTACATTGTCGTCTTGCCGTTGTTACTCACAAGCACGTCACTGGACGCGCGTGTCGTCTGCTCCAGCGCGTCGGTGCACTCGAACCGCGTCTTGCGCGACAGCGTGCGTCGCTCCAGCTCCCAGTACGTCTCGTCTGTGTCGCTGTCGCGTGTCGCAGTCGGGTCTGACGCCTGTGCCTCGGTCGGCTCGAGCCACACTCTGTCGATCATGCTGTCGTTGTTGTTGTCGCCTCGCTCGCCGAGCTCTGGCGTGTCGTCGTCATCTATGTCGATGTCGATCGCTTCGCTGTCGCCAACTCTGTCGTCGTCGTCGTCGTCGTCGTCGAACACGCTCGCAGGGACGAACTCGAGACTCATCTCGAGCTGTCCCGTGTCCTGGCCGACAAGCGGGTGCCACTGCTGCCCGACACACACGATCCCATTCTCCCTATGCACCACTGTCTGAAGTCCCCGCGTCCTGTCGTTCGTGTCGTTCTCGGTGTCGTTGTCCGTGTCATCCGTGCTGCTGTGTTGCGACCTCCGGTCCTGGAAGAACTCGAGCAGCGACAGTTTCGCGGCCGACACGACGAGGATGCCACACACGATCTCGATCACGAGCTCGGTGTTTGCCGGCAGCGACTCGGGCGACAACCGGTCCCCGAGCGGCACGGCCAAGTGCCCACTCACCGTGTGGTCGTCCGTGCGCCACACGGGGTTCGTCATGTTCCCACCCACGTTCCGACGCGACTCGACAGGCCGACGCACGCACTGTTTGCGCCACGACAGGTAGCACCGGACGTGGAGACCGTGGCGGTCGTACATGGACTCAAAGTGCTGTCGAAACGACAGGCGACACGCACGGTACACCCACACGTGCAACACACCGTCCGGCAGCACAGCGCTGCTCAGGCGACGACGGCGCGGGGCTACTGTGAGTGCGTGCATGGACGCTGTGAGCGCTTCTGGACGCGGTGTCGTCATCGTTGTCTTTCGTGCCGTCGACGCGACAGTCGCTGTCGTTTTGAGTAGTTCCAGCTGGAGCCCACAGACGAGAAACGCGTCGACGTCGTCAGCTTCCAGCTGCTGCTGGCGGTAGAACTGCGCCTCAAGTGCGTCTTCGTCTTCATTGTCGTCGTCATTGTCGTTGTCGAGCCGGACTGTCGATGGCTCGGCAGTGGGGCTGTCGGCTAGAATCGGAGGCTGTTGGTGCGGATCGACACAGCGGTCGGTGTCCTCAGCAGCTGTGACGTGGAGGTCGCGGAGAGCGAGTGGCCCAGCGCTCGCTGTGCGGCCCACGAGCTCTTTCCTGCGGTCCGCGATCGAATACGTCGGACTCGCTGCACGCAGTGTCTTCATCGTTGCCTCTGCTCTGTCCTACTGGTCTGTCGGTTACTAGGAGGAACCCGACAGGTCGACAGGAGCTCTACGAGAGGGCTTCACAACGCCAAGAGGCTCTGCTTGAGCAGTCGGAGAGCGAATGACGAATGAGAGCAAGGAAACGGTTGGAATCACGAAGGACGCGACGCCTGACTGGCTAAAGTTCGCACGTTGCAAAACTCAAGGTTAGAATCCCTGTGTGACCTGATGTTAAGATCACTGAGGCAGCTGGATTTCAATACATTTGCTGGTGAAAATACCTGTGTAGTGTGATCGCGTGGGTCGTGCGGGCAAGTTTTTCGACTTTCGAAGAAAACAGCAAAAAGGCTCTTTGCGAGGCTGGCGACACACAGCCGGACCTTGTGTGTGTGTTCAAGCAGGCGCTCGTATGCTATTGTGCAGTGCCATTTTGTCGTTTTTGCTCGCTCGAGTCCCAACGTGGCTGTTGTCAGGCGAGACACACACACAAGCGCACTCGCAAGCACAAGTTGGCACGAATGGTGCGTTCGACGTTGCCTGTGGCTCGTACTGAAAGCCTCATAGGCTTCCACAGTGTACTTTTGTATACTGGGCCATGTTTTTCGCTGCTGGGTTGGTTCCCTGGGTGCGTGCGTGCGTGGTCGTTGTCGCCTGGAACCATCCCCAGTGAGGATCTGCCGGCCCACTGACGTGATACGGACTGGACACGTCCACTTTCTTCATCCTGGAGCTCGTTTTCGAGTTCATTCGGGTTCGCTCGCCCGAAACATTCTGTCGTACTGTACAATATCGAGATATCTGCGACTCACATCACGTGTGCGACCGTCCAAGATCCACCTTTGTATTGAAAGCTACGGGATGACCTTGCTCAAGTCGAGCTTAATGGACACGCGCTTCACACATCGCATGGCGCTCAGCACGAGCACGAACGCGAGTGCTGCGAGCAACGCCATTGCTGTGCGGTCCATCTTGGCCGACCGCGACCGTCGTGTGCGGAGGTTCGTCGTGCTCGCCCACGTGTCGTCCACTGCCTGGGCTGTCGACGACAGCACCGGGTCGTAGTAGAGACTGTGGGCAAAGGACGGGAACCGCATGGTCACGACCACGCCGACGCTCGCGTCAAAGCTCGCAGTGATCACGACAGCCTTCGTCACGCCGTCGACGACTGCGAAGAGCGGGAACTCGGCGACAGTCGCGACAGTGCGTGAGACGTTCACGACTGTGCGTGAGAGGCCGGCGACGGTGTCTTTCGTCTCGACGAACCCGAGTGCACCCGAGACGCCGGCCCCAGTCGCGTTTGCGAGCGTAATATTGAGCACAAGCTCGTCTGAAGCCGACGCGAAGACCCACCGCGTGAGGTTGAATGAGAACTTGAGTGCGCCAGTCGGGACGTGGAGGTGCTGGTCGCCGTTCTCCGAACTCCCAGCAGTCAAGTACTGGTCGACCTGGACTGTGAACTGGGGGAGCGACGACCCGGGCGTAGTTAGCGCTGCGTCGAACGGGATCGGCGGTCGGAGCTGGCTCTGTGGAACGAACGCGCGGAAGCCGGTCGTCCACTTGGTCACGTTCACGCCCTTGACGATCTCGGAGACCAGCACGGGGTCCCGAAAGTCGAACGCTGGCGCGCGTGCAAAGCGACTGAGCGCTGAGCTGCCGACTGTCCCAAGGCCGGAGAAGCCCATCTTGACACTCGCGCTGTCGCATGAACTCGCAGCGAGACAGAGCCCGAATTCGCCGTGGGAGAGCGTGAGGAGCTTCGTCGTCACGCCCTCAAAGCCCGGCACGACTGTCGTGGTCGTGTTTGCTGCCGCCACCGCTGTCGCGTTGACTGTTGTCCCGCGATCGAGTGCGTCCGACGAGATCCCGAGTGTGTAGGCTAACGTCGTAGTGAACGGTGCGAGCGTGAGTGTGAGCTGGACGAGCCCTTCGTACGCTCCCGACGTGTGCACTTTCGTCTCGATGAGCGTCGGGAGCTCGAGCGTCCGGGCGTCGACGGAAGCGAGCGTTGGGAGGTCGAGGTGCATGGTTGTCCCGAGGAGGATGCGCACGGCGCCGCCGTCCTGGATCGAGACATTCGTGACGTTCTCGACCAGTCGACCGTGCTCAAACGCCGCTACAAAGAGCGTGAGGACTAGGTTCTGGTACTTGTACGCAGCGTTGTACGCGTCCGGGAAGCCGACGTCGATCGACAGCTTCAAACCGCCGACCGGGATCTCCATATCCCGGCTGTTCCACGAGATGTTGCTCGCAGTCGCGAGGTGTTCAAGCGTCACAGTCATAGCGATCGCGTCCGAGTCCGAGTGGTTCGTCGCCCTCGGGACAGCGTAGCCTCCGCGCATCGGGACCGAGAGGAAGAGCGACGTGACGCGGTTCCCGTCCGCACTCGCTGTCTGTTCGGCAAACGTGAGGTCGCGTGCAGTGTCTGAGAACGTGGTCAGGACGGTCTCGATACCGGTATTCGCGTCAGGATTCACGCGCGTGCCGTTCCCCAGCTGCCCGAGCATGAGCGTGAACGAGCCGTCTCGGATACTGCAGCTTGGCGTCGTACAGAACTCAAAGCCGCCTGGGAGTGGGTTCAGCTTGGTCGACGGAGCGCTTGGTGTGGGTCGTGGCGGCTTGGGGACCGCCGGGCTCGTTGGGCTCATGAGGAACGTGTACTTCACGAGCGAGCTTGGGAAGAAGCGGAGTGTGACTCGGTACGCGTCCTGGAGCTTGTACACGCCGATGAATGCCGGCGCCGCGTTCCCAGATGCGTCCACTGAGACGCGTGGAAAGTCGTACTGGACACTGTTGGACGTGTTTGCACGCACGACGTCCACTGTGACGTCTGTGTACTGCGGTAATGGCAGTGTCGCGCCTCCTGGGGCCATGATTGCGAGCTCGAGTTCGAGCGACCGGTTCCAGTCCTCGAACGGCCAGTCGCTCACTGTGAGCTCGACCTGCACTGACGTCGTCTCGACTGAGACGTTGAACACGTCGTTGAACAGCGCGAGTCGGCCTTGTACGAGCTGGGAGACGCTGAGCGTGAGCACTGGGTCGCTGCCTGTCGCTGGCAGCGCGTACGTCGAGCGGTTCGAGTTCACAGGCATCGCGACGGACGCACGTCGCCCTAGAGCCACAGCGCTGTCGCCGTACTCGGTCGCGAACGTGTCTGAGAACGTGAGGTTCAGGTCGCCCAGCTGCCGCACTGTGTTGTTCGTCCTGTCGTCGCCGTGGAACTCGGTAATGGACGCGATCGTGATGGACACTGCGCTGGACGCGCAGCTGCTGGCGTTCGCGCAGATGCGGAGACCAGCGCCAGGTAGCGGAACCCAGTCCCCGAACCGAGGCGGCGGTGTCGCGAGACTCAGCACTGAGGTGGAGAAAAGCGCCGTGACGACACCAAGCACAGCGACAGCGATCCGATGTTTCGTGGACATCGTTAGAGAGAGAAGTCCGAAGTGGTGGGTGAGGGGGGAGGTGGTCGTGATCCTTCTCGTGGTGTTGGCGGGCCGAATGGACTTTGAAAGTGAGAAGGAACTCGTGGGAGGTCAGTGTCAGTTGGCTGAGTTCCCAATTGAGGAAGCTCGTTGGTCCGAATAGATCGCTCGTATCGGTTGCACATCTGATCTCACACGGATTGGGAGGCACTAAAGTTAGTTGGCGCGCGCCTCAGAAAAGTGTTCGCACTGGGCTCTGATGCTGAGCGAGACGCAAGCGTTGATACTCAATGTCACCTTCAACAGAGCGTGGGTCTGCTGTATGTATACCTGTAACTCCAACCCGAGGTGACTTGCAATCCACAACCTTCAAACTCTGTAGGTTCGTTTGTTCATTCATTCACACGCAAGTCAAGTCGATGGTTTTCTGTCCCCGACCACCCAGCTTCCCTGCATTTCTGCACTATTACACCGTCCGGATTTTCCTGTGGCTCAAAGAGATCCATCCACACGCGTGACCTGCGAGCCACTCGTGTCGCGTTATTCGCCTTCTCTCGCTCCAGTCCGCAGAAGCAGCTCCTGCTCATCTGAGGCCAGGCACCCGCCTATCCCCTCCCTCCCTCCTCCTCCACCTCCTCAAAGTCGCCGCTCGTTTGCGCCATGGCGACTGAAGCGGAGCTCACAACCCGCATCGCCGCTCGCGGGGACGACATCCGTGCGCTCAAAGCCGCTGCGCCCGTCGACAAGGCGCAGCTCGCAGCTGCTGTCGCCGACCTCTTGGCGCTCAAAGATGAGTTCAAACGCGTGACAGGCACGGACTTTGGGCCGCCACCCGCGCCCAAGAAGGCGAAAGCGACAGGCGCCGCCGCCGGGCCGCCGCCATCGACCGACCCGAGCCAAAAAAAGTCCAAGAAAGAGCTCAACAAGGAGCGCAAGAAGGCGCAGAAGAACGCGCCTGCCGCTGCTCCTTTTGCCGCCAAGCAGCCGACCACGACCGCCACTGTCGGGCATGTGCTGCCTGTGCCGACAGCGGACGCGATTGCGTATTCCGCCGCGTCCTCAGAGCTCCCACTCGCGTCGTTTGTGCTGTCGCAGCTCCTCTCTGTGTCGACTGTCGCATTTGCGAACCACGCGAGTGTCGCGACCCTCGTCCCGACGCTCGTTTTGACGACAGGGAGTGTCGTGTCGGGGGACTTTGCGGTCGCCCGCTTCTTGGCCCGTGCCGCGCCAGTCCACGGACTCTACGGACGCGACAGCGACGACAGTGGCGCGCTCGTCGCGTCGCAAGTCGACACGTGGCTCGACTTTGCACTCGTTACGTTCCCGACCGCCGACAGCGCTGTCAAAACGACCGCCCGTGGGCTCGCGTTGTTGGACGCCGTCCTGAAAGACCGGACGTTCCTGGTCGGGTACGCACTCTCGCTCGCTGACGTTGGCGTGTGGGCCCGTGTGACGTTGTCGCACGCCGACGTGACGCCGTTTGTCCACGTCACGCGATGGTTCCGGTTCTTGAACGCCCAGGACGTGTTTGCGACCGCGACCGCGACACTCCAGGCGCTCCCACCTGTCCAGACGACGATACTGTCGACAGGCGACAGCAAGCCGACAGGCCAGCCGACAGTCCCGTCCCAGAAAGGCAAGAGCACAGGCAGTTGTCCGCCTTTGAAAGACGCAGTCGACGGCCACGTCGTCACGCGGTTCCCACCCGAGCCAAGTGGGTACCTCCACATTGGGCACGTGAAAGCGTGTATGCTGAACCACTACTACGCGAAGCGGTACCACGGGAAGCTCATTGTGCGCTTTGACGACACGAACCCGTCGAAAGAGAAGGACGAGTTTGAGCAGAGCATCCTCGCGGACTTACGACGCCTCGACATTGTCGCCGACGTCGTCACGTACACGTCCGACCACTTTCCGACGATCATTGCGTACGCACACCAGCTCATTGCCGACGGACTCGCGTACATGGACAATACGCCGCAAGATCAGATGCGCGACGAGCGCATGCACGGGGTCGAGTCGTGTCACCGGACTCAGGACGTCGCGACAGCGCGTCGACTCTTTGATTTAATGCTCGCAAACGACAGCGAAGCGGCTGGGTACTGTCTCCGTGGCCGCATCGACATGCAAGCAAAGAACAAGACGCTCCGCGACCCGGTTTTCTTCCGTGCGAACGCGACGCCGCACCACCGGACGGGGACGACGTACTGTGCGTACCCGACGTACGACTTTGCGTGTCCAATTGTCGACTCGGTCGAAGGCGTGACGCACGCGTTGCGGACGACTGAGTACAATGACCGGGACTTCCAGTACGCGTGGGTCTTGGACGCGCTCCGGCTCCGGAAAGTGCACATTCAAGGCTTTGCGCGCATGAACTTTGTCCACTCCGTGCTCTCGAAGCGCAAGCTCCAGTGGTTTGTCGACAATGGCCACGTCGAGGGCTGGAGCGACCCGCGGTTCCCGACAGTCCAAGGCGTGCTCCGTCGGGGCGTCCAAGTGTCGGCACTCCGAGAGTTCATTCTGAGCCAAGGCGCGTCCCGACGGATCACAGACATGGAATGGGACAAGTTCTGGACGCTCAACAAGCGTGTGTTGGACCCGATTGCGCCACGGTACTACGCGCTCGACCAGGCCAACACGGTCCCCCTCACGCTCACGAACGTCCCCGACGCTGTCGTGGTCGGCGAGCCCGTCGCGCGGCACCCGAAAGACGCCGCGATGGGGAACAAGATCATGCGCTTTGGCCGCCACTTGCTCTTGGAACGCGATGACGTCGCGAGTATGGCGGTCGGCGACGAAGTGACGCTCATGCGACACGGGAACATGGTCGTCACGAAGCTCACGACCGACGCGAGCGGCGCCGTGACGCACGTCGAAGCCCGCGACGACCCCACTGGCGACTTTAAGAAGACGAAGCTCAAGGTGACGTGGCTCGCCGACGTCCCGGACCTCGTCCCCGTGACGCTTGTCGAGTTCGACCACTTGCTCAGCAAACCCAAGCTCGAAGACGGCGACAACTTTGTCGACCACCTCACGCCGGTGACCCGGGCCGAGATGGCGGCGGTCGGCGACCACGAGCTCCGGAACGCCAAGCAAGGCGACGTCGTGCAGCTGGAACGACGCGGGTACTTCCGTGTCGACCGGCCGTACCTGTCGCCGACTAAGCCGCTCGTGCTCTTCATGGTCCCGGACGGCAAAGCGAAGGCCATGTCGACACTGTCGAAGAACCTCGCACACCGTTAGGCACAGTCGAGCTGAGCTGAGCCGCCTACGCGAGCCGTGAGACCGACCGTGTGCATCCATCCTACTCGCTCCATTCCCTGGCTTCGTCTTCGCTGTCCCTGTCGCTCTCGCTCTCTCGCTCTAGCTACACTTGACTACGACATTCGCAGCTGGTAGTCGCCGTTCTGTGTGATGTAGCGGACCCACGGGAGCGCTTGGTACCCGCTCTTCTCAATGATCTTGAGGTACCGCACTTGGATGCCCGAGACTGTAAAGTACGGGATCTCAAACTTGACTTGGATCGGCGCTTTCCAGTCTTCCACGTCGTCGTTGTTCACGGACGGGAGCCCAAAGTGCGCGCGCATGAGGTACTCGCGCGAGCCGTTGAACTGCTTGATCGTCCAGACCACAGCGTCCCGGGCCGGGACGTACGTGACGGTCCCGACACTGGCTTTAAAGCTCGGCGAGTCGACGTCGGGAGGGACAGGGATGACAATCTCCACGTTGTTCGCAGTCGACCGGGGCTTGAACTGCGACTTGGCTTTCACCATGTACTCGATCCGGCTCCGCGAGTGCGGCTCGACGACCGCTTCGACCCAAATCAGCGGCTTCACGTGCGTCGCTAAGCGGTACGTCATGAGGTCAAACTCGCCATCCGGTGGAATGAACGAGATCGTCCGGTCCGTCTCAAAGCGCGCGAGCCGGACGCACTGGTGGAACTTAATGTCTTCCATCTCAACGGCTTTGCCTTTCGCTTGCGCGCGGCCCGTGGCTTCAAAGAGCGCCTTGTCGTTCAAGCCGAGCTTGAGTTCCGGCATCCCCGACAGGTTCGACCGCATCTTCACAGCGCCAATGATCTCCGAGTGGAGGACTGTCCCAGCGCTCGAGACGAGCAAGTTGAGCTTCTCGACAACGTCCAAGAAGATCTCGTTCTTCTTGTGCTTGATCCCTTCACTGCGCCACGACACAGCGTTCGTGAGCGCAGTCGGTGGACGTGGCGCGGCTTCCAAGCGGTGACCGGTTTGCGTAATGTACTCGCGAAGGATGCGCGCTTCTGTCGTCTGTGGGTACCCGTGGTCGATCGTTTCGTCCAAGAGCTCAAAGATAATGACAAAGTTGTCGCGAATACTCTCTTCTTCCAGTTCGCCAAAGTAGTCTTGGAAGACCTGAAAAGAGGAGATTTGGACATTCGGACATAAGACGACACGACCAGTACAGGTAGGTGCTCACCTAAAATAGTGGACACACGCACCTGGCAAATCCGCGTGAGGTACATGAGCATGAGCGCCACGTTCGAATTCACTTTTGTGACTGTCATTAGGTAGAGATTGTTGTGCTGCACGTGGGTGGAAGTGAGTGATGACACACAAGCCCACAGTGAGAGAGCCAACAGAAGAGAGTTTCAGGCACACAAACGCACCTTGAGCGACACGAACGTGTAGCCGTCCTCCGTG
Source organism: Globisporangium megalacanthum (assembly GCA_023334115.1). Lineage (NCBI taxonomy): Eukaryota > Oomycota > Peronosporomycetes > Pythiales > Pythiaceae > Globisporangium > Globisporangium megalacanthum. The sequence continues at coordinate 28,695 of JAASGD010000108.1, forward strand.
AACACGGGCCGCTGCTCGGCGTCGTCCCGCTCTTGGACGTAGTGCGTGAAGCGCGCGCAGGCGCTCATGGGGATGTCGCCGCGATAGTTGCGCGAGATGATCACTTTGCCCTTGAGGTCCGTGATGAACACGGCGGAGAGCACCATGGCGAACGGACGGACGAGTGCGCGACCTTGGGACCTTGGACGGTGGGGTGGGCGAGCGCAACAACTGAGTGAGCAGGAGTGAGCTTTTGGGGGAGGGGAGGAATAAAGGCGGAAATGACGGAATCCCACGGAGATTGGTTGGGAATTACAAAAGCAGGCAGTCTATTCTATTCCGCAGGATGGAAGTCCGCTAAAGTACGTGTTCATGCGCTTTCGAAGGCTGTTGAACTTTGAAGCGCGAGTTGGAGTCATCAGACTCCAACTCACCAGGAGTATATCCCAAACTTATGCTACAAGAAAGTGCAAATTGCCCATTTTCAGCTTTTTCAAAATTCCCATTCCAAGCCACCCTCTCCGGACTTGACAGAACGGAGGTGGTTTATCCCGCGGCCACTGCTGCACCTCCACGGACCACGCCGCACAACATTCATTTGGTCTCCTGCTTCTGCAAGCTCGACATAGCGCTTGTACAGAGGAGACGTGCGTTGCCGCTGCTAGTTGAAGAATGTGTACATGCAACCAAGTATCATTGCGCTTTGCTCGTGGTTGACACGCAGTTCTTTGCGTCGCCACTCCAAGTTCTGTGTGTGGATGACGCCAGTGGACCCGTCACGGTGAAATGCTATCGAAGTCGGCAGCTAAGCTTGATACCTGGCAAGCTTCTCCTATCCATGCTCGACAGTATGGTTGACTTCGTTCAACGCTGTGGGCAGAGATCCCATTCGCACTCAGGTTCAGCAGCGTGCACTCTAAGGTCGGAAAGTGCCGGACGGACTCGACAAAGCGCTGGGACTCAAGCTGCAATCAAGCGAACCTGAACTATGACGCCATAGAATGCCAGTTGCAGGCGAAGCAGTTGTGAGGTCGTGGCCATGGCGGAAACAGCTCCAGCTCGCAGGTCGCACCAAGACACTCCTGAACTACTGGTATCATTCAGTCTCCTGAGGTCTACGGAACATCTATTCTTGATATTTGTAAACTCAATTCCAAATGCCCATTTCAAGCTTTCGGGTCGTGCCCATACCAGTTGAAATGGGTAAATGGGCATGAATGCCCATTTGGGACCACCCTGGTGGTCATCATACTCACTGAGCACTTCTCACTCCCGAGTGGGGAGCTCCACGCACAAGCGTCCAGTCGGTCATTAGCTGCGCCGCTGTCCTCCGCATCCTCCCATGCTACGCCGTGCGCTCTCGATCTCCTCGTCCACTCGTCGCACGCATGGCATTCGCGTCTCGCAAACGCGTGCGCACAGCCACAGCCACGGCCACAGCCATGGACTCTTTGGCTCGTTTGGCCACAGTCACAACAATCACAACCACAGCGATGACAATGACGACAAGGAAGACACTGCGACTCGCGCCTTAGCGACCGCCGCTGACAAGCGCGCTGCTGACCGCGTGACGTGGACAGGTGTTTACGTCAACGTCGCACTGAGCGGCGTGAAAGGCGCCGCTGGCGTCGCGTGCCACTCGTCCGCGTTACTCGCAGACGCTGCGCACTCGCTCAGCGACCTCGTGAGCGACGGCGTGACGCTCGTGACGCTACAGTACTGCGCGCAGCCGCCAGACGCGCGCCAGCCGTACGGCTACGGGAAGTACGAGAGCGTCGGCGCCCTCGCCGTGTCGCTCCTGCTCGTCACTGGGTCGCTCGGGATCGTCGGCCACTCGCTCGAGACGCTCGTCGCGTTGCTCCAGTCGCCCGCCGTCCCGTCCCTCGACATCGACACGCTCGCGGCCGTCTCCGACAGCTTCCTCCACGCGGCTGAGCCTCTTGAGCCGACAAGCGACAGGACGACGACCCTGCTGCACCCCGCCGCCCTCGGCATCGCCGCCGTGTCGATCGTTGCGAAAGAAGCTCTGTACCGTGTGACGCTCCGCATTGGCCGCCGTGTGCACTCGAGTGTGCTCGTCGCGAACGCGTGGCACCACCGGAGCGACGCTGCGACGAGCGTCGTGGCGCTCGCTGGCATTGGCTTGAGTCTCGCGGGCCTCCCGGTCTGTGACCCGCTCGCAGGCATCGTAGTCGGTGGAATGCTGCTCAAGATGGGCGGCGAGATCGGCGTAAGTGCGACACGCGAGCTGTGCGACGCGCAGCTCCCCGCGCCGCTTGTGCGCAGCTTGGAAGCCGCGGTCGATAGTGTCGTGCAGGCGAGTGACGGCGCGATTGTCGCTGTCGACCAGCTGCGGAGCCGACGCGTCGGACGGGACGTGCACGTGGACCTGACGCTCGTGTTGCAGGCGACAGCTGGCGACAGCGACAGTGTCAGCTTCCAGCAAGCGTGTGCGTGGAAAGAGCAGGTAAAGCGAGCGGTGCGACGCCAGGTGCCGCGGGTGACGGACATTGTCGTGGAGCTGGCGACGCCTGTGAAGGAGAGGTCGGCTGGTGGAGTCCAAGACGCCATGTCCGACAAGACGCACACGACAGACAGGACGAGGACACGGGCCCCGTCACGAGGATTAGACGCCGACAACTGACTGTCGTGGCACGAACCGACAGACGCTTGAATACAGTCCGTCCATCCATCCATTCACCCATCCCCACTCTCTCGTCTACGCAGCTGCTCCATAGAGCCCGCCCCACACGCTGTCGTCGTCTCCCGTCTCCGTCTCTCGCTCGCCCATCGCCGTGCGCAGCCGGTACGCGGCTTCGAGCGCCGTCGGGCGGGTCCGAGCGTCGACTGCCAAGCACTGACGGGCGAGCGAACGGACCGCGTCCGGACACGCGTCCCGGAACGACGGTGTCCACTGCTGGTCGACGATCCGGTGCACGAGGACGTCTTCTGTCGGCGCCTCTCGGTCGCTGAACGGCAACGCGCACGTGTCGATCTCCGAGAGCAGCACGCCGAACGCGTACACATCGCTCGCGACCGAGTACGGAGCCGCGCCAGTGAGCACTTCCGGCGCCATCCAGCGGCCCGTGCCGAGTGCGGTGCCGTCCCTGTCGCTGCTGGCGGTCGGGCGCCACGCACTGTCGCTGTCGAGACTGTCGCTGTCGTCTGCGACGTACCGTGAGAGGCCAAAGTCCGCGACCTTGGCGTGCCCGTCGGCCGTGAGCAGCACATTGGGCGACTTGAGGTCGCAGTGCACGAGTGTGGGGCGGAGCGAGTGGAGGTACACGAGCGCTTCGGCGACGTCGACAGCGACACGCCACTGCAGCGACGACCACGTCGACGGTCCTTGGAAGGAAGAACTGTCGTTTGCACTAACGACAGTGTCGCGACAGTCGCGTTTCACGCTGTCCAAGAACGTCCGCAGGTCGCCACGGGGGACAAACTCCATCACGAGCCGCACGTCGCGCTCCATGGTCCACGCGACGCCGACGAACCGCACGACGCGCGCGTGCGACAGCGCGCTCACGAGCCGGAGCTCGCGGACAAAGCGCTGGCTGTCGCGTCGCGTCGCGTCCGCACGCAAGTGTTTCACTGCGACCAGCTGAGTGTTACGGTACTGCGCGAGCCAGACTTCGCCAAACGCACCGAGTGCGAGCCGTCGGAGCTTCGTGAGTGCGTCATAGTCGACGCGGTACGACAGCAGCGTGTCGTCGGCCCAAATTGACAGCGCGGAGTCGACGGCGGCGGTCCCGACAGTGTCGTGTCGCCTGTCGGGTCGGATGGACACGCCGTCCTGGTCGGTGCGTTCGAAGAACGTGGTGGACGGCAGCGCGTGGTCCGACGCTGTGATCCGCAGGGCGCTCTCCTGGTCAAACACGAGCCGCGCGTCGTCGTCGTCGTCTGCGTCAAATCCGTCGTTGTCGCGACCGTGTCGGCGACGCACCAAACTCGAGTCTCGGCGCCGCCGCCGCTCGTCACGCTCGGGCTCATCGAACTGAAAGTCCGGGTTCCCGTACGTGTCGTCGCTGTCGTCATCGCTGTCGTTGTCGTCACTACTGTCGGCACGCGCGAGCACTGGCTCGAGTCGCCGCCAGCGCCGTCGCAGCCGTCGCAGCCGTGTCGGGCTCTTCATGTGACTCCGGAAACAGTGGCGCCACACACGCAGCGCCTTGGCGCTCACTGCAACGAGCGTCTCCGTCTCGGGTAAGAAAAAGTGCTGCGCGTCGCCTGGCAATGGCGCCGACAGCCGACGGTGTCTCGCGAGTCGGTCGGCACTGTCGCGGTGGATCTCCCGCTCGTGGACGTAGCCCTGGACAGTAAACCCGGCGTGGGCGTCGGCCTGCGACAACGACGACGACAGCGTCACATGCGTGACGACAAAGCGCGCGAGCACGCGGCGCTGCTCGAGCGGCCCGTCGCTTGCAAACACTGCGAGTGTCGTGGTGGCGGCGTCAAAGACGCAGAACCGGCGATGCGGCCGACGGAAGAGCCCTTCGCGTCGCCAGAGCCACCCGCTCAGCCGCACGGGCACTGCGAACGCGCGTAAGCCGAGCGACGGTGCAGGCTCGTGCTTCTCCGCCAGGTACTCGTACACGCCCTGCTCGGCGTCGCGGATGCTGCAGAGCGACGTCGTCGCGCTCGCCGCGGGTGCCGGTCGATGGGGCATGGAATACCGGGAAAGCAGGTTTTGTGGGAAGGAGAACCAAATTGATTTGATTGGGCTTTTGGCCTTTATGTCCAGTACTTGGTGAATTACCCAAAGTCGCATTTTGATTTTGGAGGGTTCACAAATTGTGGAACAATTTGGACTCGATCACAATTTGTGAACCCTCCGCACAAAATGTGACTCGATGAGAGAGTTGCAACCAGTTCACTGTCGTCCTTCAAGATCACCAAGGGCAATCAATTCACCCAGGTGAAAGAGCTCAAGAGCTGCTGAGCCAGCAGCTGGACTCCTCCGAGGAAGGCTCAAGTCGATCGAACAGTGCCACCACAAGTTGGGTCCCTTCATCTTTGCGCGGCGACTCGTTCGAGTAGTACTGCAGTAGTAGTAGTACGCCGGATTGATGTGGCAAGGTGACTGGCGACAAGGTTAGTGCAGCCATGCAGTCCTGGAGTGCGGCGGTCCAGTAGCAAATGGGGGCAACCAACCAATCAGAAGAAATTTTTGGGATGGCTACAGTTACCACCATTCCTTCATTTACTTTTCAATTGTACCATCATTCTGATTGCGATGCAAATCAATGGCGCTGTTTCTGAACGTGAAGGACTGTATTGGTTTACCATGCCATTCTCCGACTTGCTCTCAATCCCTCACGCTCCTCGGAACTTCGAATGTCTCTCTCGTCACCGCACGCTCCACTCACACCCTCCAGTCTACCGCTCCTACACCGCGTCTGGATGGTCTTTAGTAAAAATCACGTCACGGACATTCAGCTCAACCTTCCTGGTGCCGTCTTCGTTGACTATGATGGCGTACTGGGGAGGACATCTCCGGCAATTACGTCGGAAACTGCGGTCTTCTAGTCCCGGACACCGACACTCCCGACCGCCTCACACCCTCTTCGACGCTTGCCGCCGCCTCTACTTCGTCGCGAAACGTTGCGAGAGTCGTCGTCACGAGCGACTCGCAAATGCTCCTCAACGCTCTCGGCGCCGAGCTGTATGATGTCGGCAAGAGCGGGAAGGGCCTCCGCGTCGGTGTGAAGAATGAAAAGACGGAGCTGCGGGGCTCCATTGTAACCCAAGTGTTCGTGAACAAACGACACAGTGTGCGAGCGGTCGAGAGCACAACTGCAGCCTGCGTCGTTGACGAGAATGTCCTCGTACGTAGTGATGCAGACACAGACATGTCGGTCGGAGCCAGTCGGTCCGGGTCGGTCTTCATCTCGTCCAGGAATGGACTCTCGCTGCGATCCTTCTCAGCGGGAGTAACGACTGGCGGCGTGATCCAAGTGCGCACCCCATCCATCGAGGTCCGGCAAGGACTCATGGCCTACTGTGCGTGGAACGGCGGCTCGGTCGACGTGACTGCGAACTCGATTGCAGCCAAGGACGTGAACGCGTTCGCTGTCATGTCGGGCGACGTCGTTGTGCAGACCTCGAGTATGGCAGCTGAAACGTGCTCCGTTCTCGCGGGACTCTATGCGACAGCTCACATCGCTGGCAATGGCGTCGTGAACGAGGAGTACAGTATGGCAGTCTGGTCGAGCACTGCGAGTTCGCCGGGTGTCTACGCCGAGAAGACGACTTCGTTCGTCGGCTTTTCCAGCAGCGTGCTGGTGCGCGCGATGAACCAATTGGACGCCCTCCGAGTCGGCACCGGGTCCGTCGAATACGTCGGCGAGGAGCCAAACTTCATCAGCACAGCGACGTGGCCGTGGTGGAAGCTGCAACCGGCTGCTGACGACAGTTCGTTCGTACAACCCGCACCGCCAGCCACGCTCGCTGCGAGTGTTACTCGACCGCGTCAGCTTCGGGAGCTGCCGCATCGCAAGCCAGTGGCGGTTCACATGCGCGTGAAGAAGAAGTCGAAGAGCCCCGAGCTGCAGCCCCTCAACGGAACTTGGTACTGGACCAAGCGACTCGCAGACGTGGCACCGATGATCACTGTTGTCGCAATCGGCGTGCTGGTTGTCTATCGCATCCAACGGTGATAGGCAATCACGAGTTCCCCTGGTATCGTCTCTGAGAAGGCATTGGCATCCGTCGGCTTGTCAGGTAGCAGCGTGCTGGTCTCCACGACAGACTTGGGGGCGACCAAAGCTGGCGACGGAACGATCGAGTACGTTGGTGAGGAACCACAAGTCGTCAAGAGCGACATGTGGACGGGGTTGTGGTGGAAGAAGAAAAAGGAGGGTCAAGAACAGGCTGGGTTGTCCATTGATGTTGCTCCAAACCCAGGATACTCATGAAGCACGTGCTGCCGACCATCGAGGATGAACTCAAGTACCGGTTCCAGCTCTCGCTCGTCACACTCTGGCTCGGTGCGAACGACGCTGCACTGTCGGATGGAGTCTGTGGCAGTCAGCCTATGCCGTTGGACGAGTACCGATCACGCCTCGCAAACATCGTGAAAACCATTGAGAGGTACTTGTCGAAGCTCGAAGGTGCTGCTGATCACGCAAGCCGACAGTCATCGACTCGGAGCGGCCGATCAACGAGCGCATGAATGCAACTGCCTGTGAATACGCGCGTGCTTGCGTTCAGGTAGCGCAAGCCGAAGGCGTGGCCGTGCTCGACGTCTATGCCACATCAACTCGACGTACTCGGACGAGGCATCCCGCAGTGCGCTCTTTGTCGACGGTCTCCACTTCAACGAGCACGGGAACCAGCTGGTAGCGGCGCTGATCGACGCCAAGATCCACGAGATATTTACCGGCGACGAGCTCAAGCGCTTCCAACCGCTGCAGCTGCGGAACTTTAACGCGTGACTCGACGACGATCCATCTGCCACGGGTGCCACGACTGGCGTCGCTTCGACGTCCGAGATTGCCCCGTTAGCAGCGCTGGCATCGCTCGCTTCGTACCTCGTGCACTACTTTGGCTTCGACTCGAGCGCTCTTCCTGACGTGTCCTTGGCTGCTGTAAGATGTCCAAGGTACGACAGTTCAGAGATCCGGACAATTCGTACGCGCATGTGCTTCTCGACTGTGACGAACGCGAAGAACGGATCGTCGAGTTCATGGAACTGACAGCGGTATCTCATCGTCCTACCTCGCTGTAACCTTTGGTGCGACCTCTCTCTTCCACTGACGTCACATGCCTAGTTTGCCTGTGATGCGAGTCTCGTCAGACGTCGTCGTCGGATGCGATAGACAGCGAGTGCACCAATAGCGACCGCTGTGGCTGTTGGTCCCATGTCTGCGAGTCGCTTGGCCCAGTACGAAGACCTCTTGAGGTTCTGAAGCTCTGGGCTCTCTGTCTTCTTCTACACGCGCATGTGGATCGCCATTGGCTCGCGTGGCGGCTGCTCCCGAAGCTACCGCGGTCCAGCAGCCCGCGCAAGTGCCGCAGGAGTCGCTGGTCGTACGAATGAATTGGTCGCTACTTCCTGCTGTCCTTGACCCTCCTTCTTCTTCCACCACCCCGACCACGTGTCGCTCTCGGTGACCACTGGTTCCTCACCAACGTACTCGACGGTTCCCCTCCCAGCTGTGAATGCGCTCAACTCTGTCTGCGGACCAGCACGCTACCCGACAAGCTGGCGAGCGACGCTGTCTTCTCGGCGGTGATATCAGGCGAAGTCGCGCTGCTCGACCAGGCTGCCATACTGGTCTGGCTGTCCACGCTGCCTTCGCCAATGATGCGGTTCGAGGCATTGAGCAAACCAAAAACGGAGCACGACTCGGCTGACATCTTCGCAGTCTGCAGCACAACATCGCCCGCAATGGCGAGAGTGTCCACGTCTCGGACCGAAATCGCGTCCGCTGTCACATCGACCGAGCCGCCACCCCAGACAGTGAGCTGCGAGTCCTTGTCGAGCCTCAACAGACAGGAAGCAGTGCTCGGAAAAAATAATATAATACAATCTATTTTCAATAATAATTCTCTGGATTTTTAATCAGAGCTACTCAGGGATCCCAATCGCGTCCCAATTTCTACTATGAACTGATTTCTTGTAGCAATTTATAAAATAATTTAGATAATAAGTTCACAATGAGATTTTGGTTTTTATCGCTTCTATAAACGTTTAATTTAGATTACTTTGTTAAATAAGGTTTCTGCTCGTGCGACATCGTGTGAAAAATGTTGCACGAGAGACCGACAGTCAACATTCATTTTTATGAATAAACTTTTCAAAGACATTATATTTCGAAGGCGTTCAAACATGGAGATATTCGCTACACAGTGCTGGAATTGAACACAGAGATGGAGAAATCTGCTCCACAGCAAACACTTTTCTGGGAATGGGCACAAGATGCTCCCAACAAACTGATCAATGGAACGGCTCGTCAGTCGACGTGACAATCAACTCGATATCAGCCAGGGACATGTTCGTGTGCGCTGTCATGTCGGGTGACGCTGTCGTGTAGACGTCGAGCATGGCAGCTAAAACGTGTTCTGTGCTAGCGGAATTTTGTTTGTTCACCTCGAAATTTTGTTTCGCAGTTGGTC
>JAASGD010000109.1:0-37587 GCA_023334115.1 Globisporangium megalacanthum
CACCCACGCCATGGCGCAATCATGTCGGAATGATTGCTCTCTTGTGAGTGATGGTCACTGCAAGTCGAAGCTGTGACGATGGCACGTCACGCGCGAGATGTCGCTCGGCGAGGCGTCTTGAACCCATTCTCGACACTGTCGAGAACGCTGTCGTTGTCGAGAGCGTCGATAACGCCAACAGTAACTACTCTGGATAGAATCCAGAGAACAGCGGTTATCTTTGTAAAAACAATTTTAATTAATTTATTCATGAAATTATTGATATTTAATTAGGCTCTCCATTAAAATCGTGGTAGAAATAAGCGTTGCTGCACATTTTGTGGGTCTATTTATGCAATCCCGGCTATCACCCTGCTTATAATCTGCGTTTTAGCTGACCCGACTCCATTTTATGCAATAGTCTGGGCCACTATCGTAATTTCAAGCTTTTTAAAAGCTCGATCTTTCCCCCACCGCTCAATAAAGCGAGCAAAGCAGGAAAAGCGCAGCGAGCAGCAGCAAAACAGCAGCGTGACGACGACGGCAACAGCGCGCGTCCACCTTCACGCCCTCCTCTCTCGCTCGCCCGCCCCTCTCGTCTTCCGCTTTCGACTCGCCCTCCCTTTCCACGCCCAGCAGACGACCACTTTCCCGTCCCTGCGTCCCTCAAGCGCCTCCAAAAGCTGATCCACCACCACCCAATCAACTCGCCTCTCACCCTTTCGATGGCCGACCAAGCAGACGCACAACAGGGTGGCGACGCTCCCGCGGCACTCGGCTCGCAGTGGTCGGAGCACAATGCGCCGAACGGCCGCAAGTACTACTACAACAGCGTCACGGGCGAGTCCACGTGGGAGCGGTGCGTTCCACTTGTGCCTTGTATGCGAGTGTATGCGAGTGTCTGGTTCGTGCGTGTTGAGTGTGTGCACGCACGAGTGGAACTACGTATCGAATCAAACGATCAACGCATTGTTCGAGACGTCGATCGTAGCCCCAGTATGGTGATGACAAGCGAGTGTTTCGAGAGTGGTGCTGACGGGAAAAGTATCTTGTGTCCGTCCCTCTTTGCAGCCCTGCGGAGCTCTCGGCTCCACCAGCAGCGGACATTTCCCGCGTCGCTGGGGCAGCGGGTGTCGCGGGTGGCTTCCCGCAACAAGCGCACGGTCAGCAAGGTACGACCGCTGGAATTGCTGGTGGTGCGAGTGAGTTGACTGACTGACTGACGTGTGGACTCTGTGGTGCAAGCAGCAGGCGCGTACGGTCAGTATGCGCAGGCGTACGGCCAGCCGATTGCGGCGTACCCGAACCCGTACGGTGCTGGCTACATGTACCCGTACCCGCAACACTACGGTGCGTCTATGATCAGTATCTGAGCCACTCACCGCCCTCATCACTCGACGCTCACTTCTGTGTCTTCTTCTTCTCTCCCCCCCTCTCTTCTCCCCTCTACAGGCTACGCCCCACAAGTTGCTGGTCCCGGTCCGCCGATCCAAACCACGGAGAGCGGCCAAGGTGCGGCGTCAGCCCTCATTGTATCTCCTTTATGTGCATTTCTGTGGACTAAATACGGGGTGCGCCATCGCGACTGCATATTTGCATGGTCGATATGTGCATATGTATGTGTGTCTACAGGCCCGCCTGGCTGCAATCTGTTTGTGTTCCATATCCCGAACGATATGACTAACCAAGACCTCTTCAATTACTTCGCTACGTTCGGAAACGTCATTAGCGCCCGCATCATGGTGGAGAAGGAGACGGGGAGAAGTCGCGGCTTTGGTGCGTCTCGTTGACGTGCAAGCGTGTGGAGGCCCACTTCAGTGTGGTCTGGTCGATTCAGACTGGTTTGAAGCTTGTGTGCATGTCTAATTGCTCGCTCGCTTTTCATTTCCATGTGCAGGTTTCGTGAGCTACGACAACGCTCCATCTGCGGACGCCGCTATCAAGGGCATGAACGGCTTCCAAGTCGGCCGCAAGCGCTTGAAGGTGCAGCACAAGAAGGAGAAGGGCCAGGGCCCGGCATTCGGCGAGATGGAGGGCGACTCGAACGAGCTCGCGCCGCACGACCAATCCGCGCTGCCGACCGTGTAAGCTGGACAATATAAGTATGGCGCTGATGCGGGTCGGTGGCAGCAGCACCACAACCACAACGATCGAGCAAGCAAGTGAACGACGGAGTGAGCAAGCGAGCGACGACACGAGCAGCAGGAAAGAGAACAAGCGAGCGACGGCGACGCACTGAGCGGCAGGCGCGTTGGTGCCAATCTGTCGGCTCATTTGGTCGCCCGAATAAACAAAACAAGAGACGGCATGGCAGTCAAGTGATAGCGACAAGTAGAACGAGATTCCTCATTCTCCGGCTCATTCTGGGAGCCGTGCAAAGTGGTGGTGTTTGTGGGAAATGGCACCTTCGCGGCTTCCACAGGCTGCTTGGCCTCTGCGTGGCTTGCGCCGCGTTGACGGACCTTATTTCTTGCTTGCCGCGTGTCGTCCGCTCCTTGGTTCTTGGGCCGCAGAGTGTTGTTACACTTCGAGCTTCTAACCAGAGGTACCAGAGGTGATGGAAAGTAGGGGGATCTGTCTCACGCTTTGGTTGGTTGGCGCGAAAAGTGGTGCGAAAGAAATCTTTTGCAACAACCGAGTTGTCGAGTCGTTGTGTGTGGGGGGATGTGTGCAGCAATGGCTGGAGGCAGAGACGGCCGTGGAGGTGAAGCCCATGCAAATGCCGCGACCTGTGTGCGTGACTTGGAGAAGGCTCTTTTGGACACGAAAGCGGGCCGCAGACACCATTCATCTGAAACGAAAACGCTCTCCCTTGAAGCTCTGCGAAGCTCGGGGAGTCGGGTAGACGATCTCCACGCCGAGTTCTTTTGCGCGGCAAGGTGACCGCGGCAACGACAAGATTGTCGAGGCAAACGGACTTGGCGACAGCTCAGCGTGCGGTGTGAGAGTGAGAGGGAGCTCGTCACTCGGTTGGTTTGCGAGCAGATGGCTTCGCCATTTCGGGTGGTGTCGTGAGACATCGGTGGCCGCCTGTGCCTGCTCCTTTGCCGCTTCTCTCTCTCTCTCGCTCGCTCGGCCTCACGCCTCGCGCTTCAACTCCTTCAAGGTGTCCTTGGTCCAGTTCGCGGAGGCATGCAAACACGTCGGTATGATAGCGGTGTGACTGGCAGTAACGGCATGCCTCGAGGTGAAGCTTGCCTGGTGAGCATTTGGCCCGAAAAGCTCGCTCGCTCGCTCGCTGGCGTCGATCATCAACCACAACAAAGCAAGCGCGTTCTTCGTGCATAAGGACGGCCGCTTGAAACTCGCCCTGCTGACCGTCACGCAAGTCGCCGGACAGAGGATGCCGGCAGCTTGGTTCCCATCGGTCACAAAAGTTTGGTACGCTTCTGATGCGGTGTGGTGTCTGAGCCTAAAGCGCGAGCGCTGGCAAGTCATGGCGCAGGCCAGGTGTTCTGGTAAGATGACTCAGAGAAACGAACACGTGGCACCCGGTCTCACGGTGTGAACATGCAAGCCTGCATGCATGTGGAGCGAACGCTGTTCTAGTTTGTCGACGTCGACGGTTGAGCTCGTCCCAAGCTGCTTGTCGCTTCTGGCCTGCTGCTGGCTGGGAGCGTCTGATGGCTGGTGTTCGGTTTGGCGAGAGCCGGCGGCTGCATCACACGACCAACCGTCGTTGTCCTGGTCTCGCTCACAGGGTTGGGCTTTGGACGCCGTCAGCGACGGGGCTGATTGATCTCAGGGCGTGTTGATGAGCGAGTGCGGTGTGGTGTGACGTTGTCGGCTTGTGTTGTGCGCTGCCGGAACGGAACCAGACAGACGAAAAGAGCCACGCGTTCCTCTTCCTGCCGTCGCGGTTTCCGTTGCTGCGTCGCTCGCTGCTGATCACACTTGCCTCGTGTTCAATGCGTCGTCTGGACATCACAGGAGATCGAGTCCCGGATAGGCAACACGAGGGGACGGATTCCGTCACGATGGAAGGCGGCGTGGTGCCGTGCAGTCTGCAGATGCGTCCGATCGCAAAGCTCGCGGGCGGAAAGTGTTCGCATGCTTTGCTTTCGCCACGCGTCCAGCATGGTATGTATCATTTGTCCCGCACGGAGGTCGCGACCACCGCATCTTGGACACTTTGGGTGCTGCTGCCTTTGCGAGAAGTGCTCGGAGTTCTTCGACACAAACAAGCAAGATCGACGCTGTTTTCGGTGCTCGCTCCTGGCGTGTTCTCACAACAACAACAGAGGTGTCGACACTGCGTAGCGGTGGCTCGAACGAAATCGATTGCTGTCTGGCGGAGGGACACCGAACATCGGTGGTCTCGCAACGCATTGCATCGCCGCCCTCCACGCGGCTGGTGGCTGCGAGAGAGCGACCACACCGATCTCAGTGTCCAGCACTTGTTCGTCTGCAAAGGTGATCATCCAAAAGATGCGGCGGCACAGATGGCTGCAAGCACTTGGTACTCGCTCGGATAGCCTCAGGGATCTTCAACAGAGAACTCGCTGCAGTTTTGCTTGTCCTGAGCCGAGATGATGAGTTGAGAAGAGGTGAGATGAGAGAGAGAGAGAGAATGTCGCCGATGACAGCGCGAGCCGAGAACGAGCGCGAGCCGAGAACGAGCGCGAGCCGAGAACGAGCGCGAGCGATGCAGGCATTGTTGGCGGCGCTCTGGGCTCTCTCCTCGCGCAAACAAGCAACCTCTGGAGCGGGGCGCCGTTACAGCAGGAGCAGAGCCTGGGGCCCGTCGTAACAGTCTTCACATCCTCGGCTCGGCTGCGCTCGGCTCGGCTGCGAATGTCCAGCGGCGGTGCCGAGTTTCCGGCCCGGGATTTGAATGCAAGCATAAGGGTGCGGTTGAGCAAAGTGTATTCGGATCTGGGGCGTTTTGCGAATCGAGCTTTTCAAAGACGTTTCGAGCCATTTTGCTTTCCCGAAAAATATTAATTCACAAAAGTCTACCTACAATTTCCTTTTTAGACCAAATGCTCAGGTTTCAACATCTGTTTTCGTCCAAAAAGCACACGAAAACAAAGGCAGCCGTGAAAAAATCAAGGTAAATTTGCAGTTTTTGTTTGCGAGGGTTGACATGCTTGGTTTGCTCTCAATCGATGCGACTTCACCTGTCGCTTCTTGCAAGTAGCCGTGTTCTGGTACTTCCTGAACAAGATTGACAGCGGAGGCGAACATGGCAAAGGCGGCGCGAGGCGTGTGCCTTGGAGACGCTTGCCACGTCCTCGAAAGAAAGCGGGAAATCTGCTTGGTTTACGAAGTGTTACCAGTAGTTGGCGGGCGTTGTCTGCGACCATGCCGCCAGTGTGCCAATCCGGCTGCGTCCTGCCCGCGTCGTATCCCTGATCTATCGAGCGACACTGTATCATGTGGAGTCACCTAGGACGACCTTCAATGCACACGCCGTATCATCCAGAACGCACTCGCCAGCTGCACGATACTGGACGCGCCGCAAGTAAACAAGAAGATGTCGACACGGGCAAACTGGAAGCTGGTCCACGTAGACTACTGTGAAACTGGATGTTGCGGGTTTCCTGAAAGCTGTAAACGTTGTGATCGCCTGTCGAGGCAGACTCCAGTTCGTCTCACGGAGGCAGCTTTGAGACTTGCGTGCTTTACATGCGAGATCTGAGCTGTACTTGCGCATGGCGATCATCCGTGCATGCGCGCTACAGGCACTCAACAGGCAGCCACGCGGAGTGGCTTGCCGTACAGGCGAGTGCCTCCAGATATTGCAAGCCAGACAAGGGTCTCCTGCTGTCGCAGTCTTGTTCGCATGGTTTTCTTTTCCGAAACGTGTTGCGGCTTTATTGACAGGCATGCAGAGAGGCGGTGAAGCATGTGGGTGGTTTGCTGACAGGGTTGGAAAACAGCGTCACTTGCTAAGATCGGATCCGTGTCTGTGTGGTGTGTTGCTTCTTCGTGCGAGCGAGCGAGGCTTCCTTGTCAAGCTCCGCTTTCGTATCTTGGTGTTATCGTGAATGTGGGAGGCTTGTTGACTGTGACTTGTTTCGTTTCGCATGGTATCCGGCTTTCACAAGCGCGGTTTCTGCAGCCATACTCAAATCAAGTGAACCAGAAAATACTCAAATCCAGCAAAACAGACTGCTCTTGCTTCGAGTATCGGCATACAAACAATCAGGCAAATGTGCTCCTCCTCCTTTCCTCGCGCAAAACCGGGCGAAAGACCTCGAGCAGACGAGCCAGACAAGACTTTTGGAAGGGCAAAAAAGAGCCCACTCGGCGAAAACGCTGTGTGTCGAGTTTCGAAGTCTCTCACTCGCCGATTTGCGTCCACCCGCCAACTCGCCCACTCCCCCACTCCTCGCTCTCGCCGCTCTTCTCATCACAATGGACGCGTGGATCCGTAACCTCATGAAGACCGTCAGCGGCTCGGGCAGCCGCCGTGACGAGCCCGAGATCCTCCTCTGCAAGCGCCGCAGCACTGGAGCAGCCGCGTCTGCACCACCAAGCGTGCGGGCGGTACCGCTGCAGTCCCCGACTGCTGTCACGACGCTCAACCCCCGCCCGACGTGCACGTCGCCGTCGCGCATTGCACACTGGGACAAGAAGCGCGAAAAGTGCCGCAACTGCACACTCATTTACCTCAAGACACTGAGCCGCCACCCAGGCTACTGCTCGGTCGACTGCAAGTCGAACGCCGCGTACCTCGACAAGGTGAACCGCACGATCCGCGCCATGAAAGTCGCAGTCGAGCACCAGCAGCAGCAGCAAGAAGTCGCTGCACAGCCAGCAGTGGAGGCTGTCGTCAGTGACGAGCGGACACAAGAACCGGTTGTCGAGGAGGAGAGCAACAGCTGCGAGCCCGAGAGCGACCGATCGCTGCGAGCCGCGCACACGTTCTCCGAGTTCGGACTCGACTCGCGCATCCTCGACGCGAGCAATGTCGAGTGGGCGTTCAGCGCACTGTACTAGCTGCAAAACTGCCTCCTCCACCCCCACTGATAGTACCATAGAGATTCTGTATCGAATAGCAAGTCCAGGAAGACCCACAGCGCTGACGTAAAGTATAAGACCACCACATCGTGTAGCAGTACCGTCGTATGATGAATGAATGAATGCCAAAGATTATCCGTCCAATCCAACCCACTTCCTCCCTCCCTCGCGACTGTGACTGTGACTATAGCAGCAGCTGCTGCACGACGATCGCCACGAGCACACACAGCACAGCAAGCGCAAGGACCAGCACACCACTGCTGCTGGCGCTTCCAGGCGGCGCTGTCGTTGTAAGAGACGCGGTTCTCAGTGGGTTGCTCTCACTCTTCCGCTGCTGCTCCTGTGGTGAAGCCACGGGCTCAGCTTCGAGGAACGCCAGCTCCTTGGCGACCACCGCAGCGTCGTCGCTTGAGCCAAGGATCTCGAGAGCGCTCTGCGCCGCAAGCTCGTGCCCGTCCGAGAAGACGTGCAGCAGCGCTGGAAAGTGGCTGCACGCGCCGAGCGAGCTGGACCACGGGAGGCTCGCACGGCGAGGGAACGGGAGCGTGCCGACCGCGCCATTCGCAGCCGAGAGCGGGGCCAGCGCGTCAGTGTCGGCCCACCGCTCCGCAACGAGCTCGACGCGCAGCAAGAGCGACTTGAGGAAGTCGCGCTTCAGAGCGGACGCCGCCACTGCGGTGCTTGTCTACGAAGCAAAAGCGACCACCAATACATCATTTTCTGATGGGTTCACTCACCATCTTACTCGGAAAAAGGATGCGCCACCGTTAAGTACGGTTACGTACATCCTCGAGGCTCGTAAAGTACGCGACGCAGCTGACTGAGCCACGGAAGCTTCCGCGCAGTAGCTCAGTCTGCGAGAGGAGCTTTAGTGAGTGAGTTACCACACACACTTTGTGCTTGCAAGTCCAGACAAAAGCGACGCGACACTTACCGTAGCCTTAGGCGTCGCCGTCGTCTGGTGCTGCTCGTGGACCTGTGTGAGAAACTGCACGACGACGTCCTCGCCCTTGCGACGGCGCCGGGACACGGCGGTGGCCGCACACACGCGCGCAGCGAGCGGCACGAGCTGCGGCTCCAGTGCCGCCACCACGCGTTCCACGACGCTTCGCCCGTCGCTTCCATCGACGACTTCGTGGCGCGCGAACGCCACGGGCTCGTCGACCGCTACCGTGGCCGTTACCTTGGTCAGCGCCACGGTTGTCGTGTCGATGCGGACGTCGACCGCCGCTGCACTCGTCCTGTTCGCTTCCAGCACGTGCGCTACACTCCGCGCACTCAGCTGACCTGAAGTCGCGCAGACGTGAACGATATACTGTGGCGTTTCGCTGTCGTTTGGACCTACGAGTGCAGCGAATGGCTGTGGCACTCGGAGAGCGTCAGCCACTGCGCGCAGGTAGAGCGTCGCGTGTTCGAGCGTCGGACGCGCTGGTGCCGCTGAGAGCACGTACACGCCGACGACGCTCATGCCGCCAGGGAGCAGGCGGTCCACCTGCCAGCACAGCACGTACACGTAGTGATCAGACGAGTGACTATCGCCTTCATAGGCAGTTGCTCTCAGCATCGGTACCTGCTTAGCGAACTCCTGCGTCCAGTCGGCCGACACGTCTTCGAACCCGCGCGAGTCGTCGTCCTCTGAAACATATACTCGTTTTAGTATAGAAATGGGGTGGGTATCGACGAGAGCGACGACGGCGACGCACCCGACTCGGACGGCACGCGCACGCCAGTGAGCAGCGCATGGGCGGGTGCAGCGCCGCCAGTGGAGACGCCGAGCAGCAGCCCGAGCTCGAAGCTCTGGCGTGCAGCGACTGCTTGCTGCCAGTAGCTGCTAAGCGCCGCGTCGACAGCGAGCTTCAGGCTCATTTTCGTTGCGCGGTTTTTGATGGGGATGATCTTTTCGTGGACGTATAGGATATGCGCGCACAGTGCTTTTATATCGTTGTGTGCACGTGAGCGCCCACATTCAGAGCCAAAGCCAAGGGTGGTGAGCGAGCAGCATCGGGGCGGGCGGCAGGGCGGGATCCCACCGCCACACAGTCAGTGACTGCGCTCACCCGCGGATTTTCTGCGTCGTCGTGATGTCTTGATGCAGCAATTCGTCGCTGCCGCTCCAGCCAGCACCGATCATGCAAGCCCCTGGACCTCGTTCTGCCCAACAACTGAGCGGACACATCTCGACCTCGACGAAGCACGGTTGTTGTGCTACGCTGCCACAGGCACGCACGCACTAGTTCAAACACGCGCTCGCTCACCTTGTTCAAGCTCAGCAAGCTCGGTTGTACCACAGCAGGTGGTACAGCGTAAAAGTCGTTGTCGCCGAACGGTTCGTTTCGTCGACCGACCGAACCGTCGAAATTCAGACACTTGAAAGTATTTCAAAACGCGTCTGTTGTTTGAATTTCGAACCGCCGAAGAGCATGTCGAATTTTTGAAGTAAAGTATTACCGTATACTTGACCTTTACGAAAGTATAATGACCTACCGGTCATTATACTTTCGTAAATAGTGGTTTTTATGAAAGTGGATGTGGCCGAGGAACAGGCTGAATCCTAGCGTGATATAAGTTAGGATTTCAGGTGCGTCCACGTATGGCTACATTTAGTGCTCAGCCTTCACAGCTCAATCTTTTCTGATCCGGCCACTATCCATGCGTCAATGGTGTCGTCCCGCTGTTCATTGTCACCTTTGAAGCGCAGCGCCATAACGACAGCAGTCTCGCAACTGACACCAGGTAGCTCTACAGCGTAGCTTCCAATGTCAACCATCACCTCCAGCTTTAGCGGCACCGCTCTGGACGAGAGCGGCATCCCCGACATTATCCACACGCGACTGAGAAGCAAAGGCCCGCCGCACTCGGCTGCTTCTGCCTCGCTCTCCACTTCCGCTTCGCCCACCCAGAAGCAGAAGCCAGTGTTGCCGAACGTGGACGAAGAGCTCGACAAAGAAGCCTTCATGTTCTACATCGTGCGCGAGTTCCTGAGCCTCCATGGCGCAGATCCTGCGTTGGCGAATCTCTTTGAGCAAGAACAGGTACGAATGCAGTGAGTGTAGGACGCTCCATATACTTGTAGGCGCTGCCTGCTCTGTAGTTGCTGACTCTTGCGGCTCGCTTTGCGACATCCCGCCACACGTGGAGCACAGCACCGTGTGAAAGTACTGGACGAGAAGAGCGCGAAGAAGATGTTCCAGCGGGTTACTGGACAGCAGGACGCAGTCAACACGGATCCTCTGCTTGAACAGCTCCTTGTCATCTGGGACGAAGCGACTCACAAGCGAAGCTGCGAACGCCGGGTGGCTGCGTCTCCGCCACCATCGCCGTCGTCTCGACGCTCGAGTGGCAGTCGGCAGCCTGAGGTATGCGTTCTACTCTCGCATCGTTTCGCGGCTGCGGACGACTGAGCTGCCATCGTGGACTCTGTTTCGCACATCTCTAGACAACAACAACAAGTGCAACAACCACAGGAGGCTCTGAAAGCAGCAAGAAAGGTTCCTCCTCGACCCGCAAGAAGAAGCCGACACTCAACGTCATCACGGCAGCGGAGGAGCCCGAATGTCTCGACACCAGCGACGCGACGGAAGGCGACTTCAACCGCTTGAACCATCCCGGCTCGACGCCAAAGCCGCAGCTGCAGACGCTGCCGTCACCAGTGGCGACATCGATTCTCGGCGAGCCCGGATCGACCCCGAAGGCTCGGACCGGCGAGCTGAAAGCGCTCGGGTTCGACGAAGAGGAGCTCCGCTCGTCTGTTCCAGTAGAGAACATCAGCAGCACTGTACTAACGAACGCATCGGCCGCATCGATGACCGCAAGGGAACACACAGAGCTTAGTGACGACTCGGACATATCGGACTACGCCAAACGAAAGCGCGTCGCACAGAAACACTCGAAGCGCGTGTGGCTCGGCGAACCCGGGTCGACGCCAACGAAGGAGTACATCTTCTTCCGAGAGACCCCGCCGTCGTTCGTCACAGAGAGTGTCGACGCTGCGATCGAGGTGTTAGCGAGACTTGGACTTGACCCGGCGTTCCGCCTGCAGGCGAGCACACCACAGGAGCGGTTCGTTGAGCTCCAGAGCAGCGAGGTGTCCAAGTACCGCGTCGGCCAGGAGGTGAGCAACCTCGGCGCACAGCGTAATGTCTCGGGCGTGGTCGCCAAGGTCTTTGGATCGAGGCAGTGCGGCACCAGCGGCCCAGGCACGATCGTGATCGACACGTGCCCTGATGCGAGCAGCGACAGCAATACTCAGGTTCCCGCTGTCGGCGTCAGCTCTGCGCCGACAGTGCAGACGTGGGCGAGACCAGCGACCCCAGCGACACTCAAGTCGTCGCCTTCGTTCCATCCTGACGACGACGACGTGATGGACGAGCTCACGGTGCAGTGATGCATGCGTGACGGTTACGCTCCTACCCACTCCTGCGCCAATCACTCATCTGCATCTCTAAGGCGAATTGACGCATGAACGCCTCTCATACTGCCTGCCACGAATCATACGACGAGCGCGCTTCAGTGCTGTCTAGCTTCTAGCTCCGGTAGATAAACACGTTTCGCAGTGGGAGCTTCGGCGCTGGCTGCGACCGCGACGACGACGACGACGACGATCGCCCAATGCTGCGGACGCTCGACGGGTTGCTGCGCGGCAGCGTGTCGTCGACTGGCGACGGCAGGTTCGTGAGCACTGGTCCAGCAGCGACGCTCCCACTAACGGCGTCGAACGCTCCGTCCCGCGAGTCGCTTGTCGTGACAACGAGCGGCGGCGGGAGCGAAGAGGCCGCTGCCGAGTGCTCGGAGCCACCACTGCTAGTGCTCGTGGCGGTGCTCGTGGTGCTGCTGGTACTCGTGGTCGAGATCCAGTGGCAGTTCGAGTACTTGGGGTGCCACTGGAGAAAGTAGCCTTCCCACACACGCATGATCTGGATGCCTGTCCACGGCCAGATCGGCCGGTCGCGCGGCACAAACTCGGTGTTTGTAAACACGCGTGGGTGCTGCAGTACCGGCGTCCAGACTGAAACGGTGGTCGCGCGCACGTCGTTCACGTCGCGCTGGAGCCGCGAGTCGTACAGAAACGTGCCGTAGAGACCCGACGTGAGCGAGTTCGCAACGTGCAGCAAGAAGCGCTCGTTGAACTCGAACGCCGACGGGAACTGGCGCTGGATCTGCCACACCGCGTCGAGGAACTGGAGCATGACGGGCGAGCTCTTGTTGCGCTGTGGGTCTTTGCTCCGGTCCGCGCCAAGGCGCTCGGCAAACTTGTGCCCAAACGCACACCAGTCCTTCTCAACGAGCACAGCAAAGCCCCGAATCGTGCGAAAGAAAGGGTCGATCATGAGCTGCGCGAGCGCCGTGAGCTGTGCGGTGCGGTCCCAGCCGTCGCTACAGTGCACGAGCACGGACGAGCCTTCGAGCTCGAGCACGCGCGCGATCTTCATGGCACCTTCCAGTACGTAGTGGAGGTGGTTGAGCCACCGTGTGGACTCGACCCGCATCATCCACGTCTTGTCGCTGTCGTCGACAGCACCCGGCAGCAGGAGCTTCACTAACGACTGGAACGACGACTGCATCCGGTACATGTTGGCAATGTTCAAGTGGTGGACGACAGCACCAGGGTAGTCCTGCGGCGTTTCGACGCCTCCTTTGCCCATGAGCCGATTCCCAGTCGACGCTTTGAGCTTCCGTGCGTCAAAGATGTAGATCGGACGAGACGACGCCGACGCGAGCGACTGGTTCCGGATAATGTCGGGGAGACGACGGTAGACGCCGACCAGTAGCTGGTCGGACAAGCTCGAGCTCCCAGAGAGGAGGTTGCCCAGCAGCGGCTGGCTCGAGCGGGTCAGGACGCACCGGTTGCGTCGGTGGTAGTACGTGATCACGGGCAGTCGGTTCTTCGAGCGGAAGTCCGTCACTTTCGTCAGCGTCGCAGACGTCATCGACGCTGGCAGCAGGAGCTTCGACGGGTACGTCTTGCAAATGTTGCCTCGTGCGTTCTGGTAGAACTACAGTCGACACAAGCACGCCCAGAACAACAGTGTTAGGGTAGGTTCAACAGACCAAGACGACGACGACGACGACAGCAATCCCCTCGCACCTTGAAGAACGGCTGCGCGCTCGGGTCCCCGTTGATCTGGCGACGGAACTCGCGCTCGTCAGCAAATAGGTTCCAGCCGTCCACGTCCGGCGTCGGACACTCGACGCTGTACGCGAATGCAAACACGCTACTGAGCTCGAGCGGCATGGACTGCAGCGGCGAGCTCGGTCGGAGCACTGGTGACGGCGCCGGCGACGGTCCAATGAACTTGCGCGCAGATGGAGCAGCAGCGGACACTGCCGTCTCCTCTTCGCTCCGGACCGTCGTCCCGCCGTTCGTCTCGACCGGACTCTCGCTCGACGACGACGTTGTCGCGCCCAGCGACAAGTGGAGCGGTGGCGCCCCGTTCGCTGCGAGCGACATGGCTTCCGGCGACCCCCGCTCGACCGCTTTGATCCGTTGCGCGTCGTCTGCAAGTCGGCCGATCGTGTGGACGAGGAGCTGCGAGCGCTCGTCCGACACGTGCGGGAGACCCTCGACCTGGACGCGCATGACGCGCACGTCTTTGCAGTTCAAGACGACGATCGCAGGCAGCCCTGTCGAGTACGCACGCGACGCTTTCGACCGTCGCCCGCCCGGGTACAGCACTTGCACAGTCGTGACCGCAAAGAGCGGAATGTACGCGACGGAGCCTTGGAGAGCGTTGCGGAGTGGGATCGTCCACTCGTCGGACGGGACAAACGCGACGCGGAAGTTTGTCACGACGACGAGGCCGCGGATGCGACCCCACGCTTGCGAGACTTCGTTGTTGTCGCCACCTGGACCAACGAGGAGCGTCGCTGGGAACTCGGTGCCGCTCACGACGGCCTCGCCTGCGAGCAACGAGAGCCCAGAACCCTGGCGTCCAGCAGAGAGAGCAGCCGTGCCGTTCTCCTGCTGCGACGATGAATCGCTGGGAGCGAGGGCGTCGAACACGGCAGTGGGGTCGTCTGGGACTGGCGAGCCCAGAGCCACCGACGGAACCAGCGGCGGCGACGACGGCAGTGCGCTACCCACCGATGCCCGGCGCATGGCTTGGAAGCTGGACGAGCGACAGGTCTCGACAACGCGCTTGAACTCGTCCCGCTCGTCGTCGTTCGCAAACTGGAGCTCGTGCGTCAAGTTGCCTTCAACGCCGTTGTGCACGACGAGCTTCGCAGTGCCACTCGCTGACCCGACGCTCAAGCTCCGCACCGCATCGCAGTGGAACGACCAGAAACGGTGCATGAACACAGACTTGACACGCACAATGCCCTGGCTGCAGTCGAGCTCGAGGCTGTAGCGATCCAGCACGGGGTTCGCTTTCCCAAAGCCGAGCGTGCGCCGCAAACTCTGGCTCTCGCCCGCCTCGATCTTGTAGACTGCGAAGCGCAGCACGGTCGCAGGAAGGTGGTGGGTCGTCGAGCTGTCAGTCTTGGCGCGCGAGTCGACAATGTCGCTGTCGTCAAAGCACTTTTGTCGTGGCGGCCGCGTTGTCCGCTCCGCCGATTCGCGACCCGAGAGAGACGATGACGCGTCGCTGTGGCGCTCGCCTCTCTCCTGCCCGCTGCTGTCGTGTGTCGCGATCGACAGCACTGCTGCTGCGTTTGGCGACGCCACGGCAGACTTGAGGTTCGTAAAGTCAAAACTCGCCGAGCGGGAGAACTTGGACCGCTTCGACGCGCGCATCCGACGTCGTCGCTCGAGCGCATTGTCGTTGTCGTTGTCGTAGCGAGTCGGTGACGCTGCGTCCGCGACCGGTACCAGCTCAGCGCTCGCTTCCACGACGATCTCGACCGCGTCGTCGCCCTCACCACCTCGGTTCGCGTCGTCGCCGTCGCCAGCAGTCGAGCGGCTCCTCTCTCCCTTTAACTGCTCCTTTAGAAAACCCGCGGCTCCGCTACTCTCGAGCGTCCGCAGTCCCGACGCTGCGGGCTTTGGCTCGAGCTCGCTCTCGGCCGCGTCGCCAGCGAGGTCCGTGTCGGACCGCGTCTTCTTCCGCGGCAACCGGTCGCTAACGTGCATCGCACGCAAGTGGCCGCTGTACCACGCTTTCGACGCGCTCTTCTGGGCGGCGGGCGCTGTGATCGAGTGCCGACTCTGGCGGCGCCGCAGCTTGGACGGCGCGGCCTCTTCGCTCGTCTCCCCTTCGTCGTTCGTCCCAGACGCAACGTCCGGCGACGCTGGACCGACCACCGACGTCGACACGCGCTCACCACTGGCGCCGACGCTGCTTCGTCGTGACACTCTCGACAGTGTTGGTGTCGTTGTCGTTGTCGTCGTCGTTGTCGGCTCGTGACTCTTCAACGACACGACCCCGTTCCCTGCCTCGAGCGTCTCAAACACGCACTCGAGTGCCTTCTGGAACCACACGTAGCAGAGTTCGCACACGCGCACCGCCTCGTCTTTGAACCCAAAGGCCGACGGCAGCACCTGACGACGCGACACGCACTTGACGCAGAACGAGTAGCCGCACGACGTGCCTGTAGCCAGAGAGAGAAAGAGAACGCGTCACATACACAGCGTAAGTGCCGTGTCCAATAGACCCAGACACCCAGTGGACGGACGCACAGTGGCGGCTGCGATGGAACGCGTTGAACGACTTGTTGCAGTGCTTGCAGTGCGAGTTGCTGACTGCCCGTGCGCGCACGCGTGGCACGCCCGGTTCCCCTGGCGAGTAGCTGCTCGCGAACGTCGCGGCTGGCGCGGCTGGCTTGGGCCGCTGCGTGTCCACTGTCGCGGCGGACGAGCTGCGGCCAGCGCTCGTGCGCTCGTCCTCCTCCTCCTCCTCTGCGGCGCTCTCGCCAGCTGTCTTTGCGAGCAACTGGCGCTTGAGCGCCTCCACGACCTGCGCTGCGAGGTCGAGCGCTGCGGTCAGCGCCTCGACAGTGTCGTCCAACGTCCCGTCGTCCACTGCGCTGTCGAAGTGGCCGCTGGTGCTGCCCGTGTCTCTGTCTCCATCCAGCCCAGCGTCTCGGTCGTCGTCATCGTCGTCGCCTCTGGCGTCACTGTCGTCTGCTGCGTTCTCGTCTGCGACGTCGTCTTCGTCGTCGTCGTTCTCTTCTTCCAAACGCTCCGCGTCGTCGTCGTCGTCGCCCGCCACCAGCGGCGCTGGTGCTGCGTCTGTCTCTTCTGCAGCCGTGCTACGATCCAGTGGCTCATCCCGACTTTCGTCAGTCGTACGCGCTGGCACTCCACACGCACGCACGAGCAGCTGCGCGAGCCGCGTCGGGCTCCGCAGGTTCTCACTCGGCACGCGGTGGCGGCGCTGGGGACGACTCGTCCGCCGTCTCCGCTCCATGGAACGGCCGAGTGCGTGGATAAGAAAGAGGGGAATCACACGAGTGATTAGTGGGAGTCGACTCGCTTGCGGGAGCGATGCCGTCGCACGCCGAAGCCGCAGTCACGACCACCTCCTCCTTCTTCCTGGCTGGTGCGACCAGAAAACGCTTGATTGATTCAATCGACTGAGTCTGGACTGACCTGCGTTACGGTACTGAATTGTTTTGATAAAGTATCGTTTTAGTCAAGTTCAGGTACTTGAACGAGACAGTACATTACGAGTGCAAGGGCGCTCTATTCGCACCGCTCGTGTCGTTTCGCGTCCTGAACCAGAATGATGACACGCATCAGTGCGGCTCGAACGCCGTCGGCGGATGACAACGACGACCAAGAAGACAAGAGCAAAGACGCGATTGAACTGCAGCGCCGAGAGTATCTGCGCCGCCATCGAGAGGTGCTGCTCCAGAAGCAGCGGCTCGAGACGGTGTGATCGGATCCTTTCGCCTCCTCTGCTGGTACTGGAGCTGAACGAGAGCTCATGATTGCGTGGAACCTTCCTTGCTCGCTTGTATCCACATCGCCAGGAGCGTCGAGTGTCCGAGCGAGAACAAGATGAGAGTGCGATCCGCAAACGCCTGGACGATGCGCGGCTTGCGCTGCAGCAGGAGCGCGAGGCCCACGTCTTCCCATCCTCCACCAAGATGAAGACTGTCGACCGACGCACAGATATCATAGCAGCGTCAGGAGGCCGCGCGTTAGCACGTACAGCCGACACACGCCTGCCAGGCATGTACGCGCGTATCGAGGAGCTAAGTACCGACGTGCTACGCACCGTCGCAGAGCACCAGACGCTGCGCGACCTGACGCCGCTGAACACGCGCGGGAAGTACCACGCACGGTTCATGCGCGACCGGTACCCGATCGCTGGCTCGCAGCTCAAGCTCGAGAACGAACGCGCACTCTGCATCGCTGCGAAGAAGCAGCTGATCTTCGCGAACAACTCGCTCTCGGCGGCTGGACGTGGGCACGAAAGCCCGACTCGGGCGACTCCCCAGCTTCAGTCGTCGATGCGGAGGAGCCTCAGTCTCGGCACGCACTTCCGTGCCGCGTACCGGAAGCTGGACTATTACGTCGACAAGATGTCGGAAGTGCTGCGAATTGAAGAGCTCGAGGTGACGAAAGCGCACCAAGAGCGACAGCTGCGACTCGCCGAGGTTCAGCACGAAGAAGGACGGCGGCAGTTCTGGACACTGTTCCACTCGTCGCACAAGCGGTGAGCGGGAGCAGCCGACCGCGTGTTTCCTTACTCAAGTAGACAGAACCGAACAGCGGAACACTGACTAACTCGCCTCTCCTATGCGTTGCTTCCGTCTAGAGAGGTCGTCGCGTGGCTCCGAGCGCACTCGTTCCTGGACGTGAACGTCCCTGTCCGCATCGTCAGCAGTGCCACGAGTCCGGCGGTGGTTCAGCGCGTCGTACTGGATCGAGAGCTCGGTGTCACTCCGCTCATGGCAGCGTGCCAGTGCCAGTGCGTCGACATGGTGGCAGCGCTGTTCGAGCACGGAGCAGTGACGCATCTCGTGACTGCGACTGGCGACACAGCGCTGCACTTCGTGTGGCGCGCGTGGCTCCCGTCGTCAACGCACGCGACTGTGGCCAGGACGAGCTTGAAAGCGGTCGCAGAGGTGGGGATGCGGGCACAGAGCACACTCGCCATCCTGACGGCTCTCCTCGCATACGGCGCAGACCCGAACGCTCAAGTACGTGCGACGTGTGACTCTCTCTCTCCCTACTGTACACGTGCGGTCAGTCGGTGCGTTCACAGAGCCATTCGAGCTGTGCAGAACGCGTTTGGCGAGACCGCGCTCCAGATGTGCGGCAGGTTTGGGCTCGAGGAGTGCGCGAAGCTGCTGCTGGCCCACGGCGCAAACACGTACGCGCAGGACCGCCATGGCAAAAGCGCAATCGCGTACGCTAACGAGAACGACCACGGGACTCTCCACCGCCTCCTACTCAACCACGACATCATTGAGCGCACGCGAGCGCGGGAGACCGAGCGGAAGGACGCCGAGACGCTACTGAAGCGAGGCCGCGGCGTCCTGAGCCGCACGTGGTCCGAGTCGTGTGCGTCCCCTGCCACTCCCTCACTCCCTCGCGTCTCTCTCTCAACCTCGTTACTGACTCACGAGTGGCTTCATTTCTCTAGCGGAGACGCTCTTTGCTCGGCTCCAAGTGAACGAACAGCGCGCTGGGCATCTCCGGCACCAGTTTGTCGACAGAAGCGGTCGCGTCCTCGTCTTCCAAGACGAAGACGACGACGGCGACGAAGAAGAGACCGCCTAGTCCGTTCGTCTTCTCCTTCTCTCTTCTCATTCTCATTGTCTCCACGCCAGCGTTCGTCGTCTACTCTGTCGTCTTTGCGGCTTCGCGGGCCGCTTGCGCGCGCATCGCGTCAGCACTGCGCTCCTGGAACTGCTCAATGCCGTCGTTCATGGCTGCGAACGCCGCTTCAATGCTCGCTTCGTCGCCTCCTTCGAGCGTCCGCTTGAACGCCGTCGCGTGCGTCGGGACAATGATTTGTCCCATGCACAGCTGCAGCATTGTCGCCGCCTGCGCGCACGCACGCTCGCTATCGCACGTCTTTACGTCGACGAGACACGCGTGGCACGCGTCTTTGATCTTCCCAAACGTCTGCTCCACTTCCTGGACCGTGAGCGGCGGCTCGGCTGTCCCTGTCGTTGGCTCGGTCACTGGCGGTTCGACCAGTGCGCTCCGGACTGTGAGGTCTGGCGCGGCCTGGAACAGCGACAGCAGTGGGAAGCGCACCCGGTCGAACAGGTCGGTCACCGAGTCGACCGCTGGCCGTGCGTACATGGAGATCGACTGGACGTTCGCTGCCGAGTGGAGCTCTGGGACCTTGTCTTCCGCTGTCTTGTTGTCGTCAAAGTAGTAGTCAATGACGTACCGTACGCGTGTGTCGTCACTGCGCTGAATCGTCCAATCGTGGCGGTCGAACGGCTTCCCGAGCCCCAAGAGGTGCTTTGCGTACGCGAGCGGCGTGAGGTCGTCCGGGCGGCCACAGAACTTGAGCAGCTTTGGCTCCGACTCGGGGTGGCACACGCGCTCGTAGTGCTCGACTTGCGCCCACGCGCGCTCGTTCATGTTGTTGTGGATTGCGACGATCGTTGGCACGTCGGCTTCGTGCACGTCGTCGCCTTTGCCCTTGCGCTTCAGTGCGTTAAAGAACATTTGCTCGGACGGGTACAGCCACGTGCCTTCTGTGCCGCCTTTCGGGATTGTCGACTGGACGCGCTCTTGTGGCAGCGGGTACCGCTGCTCGTCGCGCGGCTCCTGGTTCGGATTGAACGGCATCATGTTTGTTGGGTCAATGCGCTGTCCGTACACGTTGTAGATCTCTTTCTCGCTGCCAGCGGCGCCGCTCGTCGGGCCGTGCTGGACTGGGCAGCCGTCGCTGGCGGCGCTCGTCGTGGTTTTGGCGCTGTCGTGCATGACAGGGCAGCCGTCTGGTGCAGCAGCTGTTGGCGCCTGTGTAGCTGCCACCGCTGCTACTCGCTGGTCGTGCGGCACAGGGCATCCGCTGCTCATCGCCGCCGCCGCTGGCGTCTCCTTCGCCACACTGTTCTGGTTGCCCATAATTCGATTTACAGGTGTGTCGTGCGATTTTGTGGTGGTCTCTTTTTCGCTGTTTCAAATGGATCAAAACCCATCCAATTCAATTTTGAATTGTGCGTGACATCGCGCGCGCGTTGATTGGTGGAAATCGCGTCCGAGATTGAGTGGCCACCACAGCGCGTGTGGGGTTTTCGGCCATGCGAGGCGCGCGGATCATTGTCCTTGTTGTCTCCTGAGGTACGAAGTCGAGCTGGTCGCCTGGTTGGGAGCGATGTGTGGTGGTGGTGCATGTGGACCTGGTGGTGGTTGCGTTATGGTCATGCACGAGTGTGTCCATAAGCTCCCATCGCCATCCTCACAGTCACCACCACCCACCGTATATCGTCGACCTCGCGCACTCACACCCTCTCTCTCTCTTCTTGTCTGCTGCCTGCCTGCCTCTCCAGCCTAATCAACCATGAAGCTCAACATTGCGAACCCGGCCACTGCGGCGCAGAAGGTCCTCGATATTGATGACGAGCTGAAGCTCCGCGCGTTCTACGAGAAGCGCATCTCGCAGGAGGTCGAAGGCGACGTGCTCGGCGACGAGTTCAAGGGCTTTGTGTTCCGCATCTCGGGCGGGAACGACAAGCAGGGCTTCCCGATGAAGCAGGGCGTGCTCTCGAACGGCCGTGCGCGTCTGCTGCTCTCGAAGGGCAAGAACTGCTACCGCCCGCGTCGCAAAGGCGAGCGCAAGCGCAAGTCCGTGCGTGGCTGCATCGTGGGCCCGGACCTCTCGGTGCTCAACCTCGTGGTCGTGAAGACGGGCGAGAGCGAAGTCCCGGGCCTCACGGACGTGCAGATCCCGCGTCGTCTCGGCCCGAAGCGCGCGTCGAACATCCGCAAGCTCTTCAACCTCACGAAGGAGGACGACGTGCGCAAGTATGTGGTGCGCCGCAAATTCGAGTCGAAGACGGGCAAGAAGAACGACAAGGCGCCCAAGATCCAGCGCCTCGTGACCCCGCGCACGCTCCACCACAAGCGTGAGATTGAGCTCAAGAAGCTCAACCAGCGCGAGAAGGTCAAGCGCGAAGCCGCCGAGTACAACCGCCTCCACGCTCAGGTTCGTGCTCGTTGGTTGTTGGGTTTGATACTTTGGTATCTTGATACTTTGGTATTGGAACGGGTTGGGGCGACGAAAGGTCGACTGACGATTTTGATATGATGGGTATGGTCTCGTCCCTGCTCCTTATTCGCCTTATGGCACTGCAGCGCGTTAAGGAGCAGAAGGAACGTCGTGCCAGCGAGGTCGCGAAGCGCCGCTCGAGCCGCAAGAGCTCGGTGAAGGCGTAAGCCAGCCAGCCGGCTGGTCGCTCCCTCGCGCCTCTCGCGACAGTTTCCACCGCCCCACGGGTTCGCTCCCCGCGTGGGTGGGCTCGGAAGCGGCCTTGGTCGTCTGGCCGCGCTGCCGCTCTGCTTGCGTGACTTTTCTTGGAGCCTCCTTCTCTTTGGGGGGGAGCTGCTGGGGAGTTAGTTGCTGGTGCGGAGCTGGTCGCGCTGGTCGGGACTAGGTTTACCAAATAACAGGACAATGCAACGCATCTCATGAAAAGTGGCGGCACCAAGGTGCTTGCTGGTGGTTGTTGGTAGTGACTGGGTGTCCGCTGGCGGTGATGGGGAGAGGTTGGCACGGTTCCCTTGATTTCTTCGCCGAGTACAAACAAATTGGCGCTTTTCGTGGCGTTTCATCCATCCAGTCACAAACTCTTTTGCTACAAATTCCAAGTTATTTCATCGCGAAGAAGCTGCCTGCGTCACGCTCTCTCGTCAGATCGACTCCATGACGACGGCCGAGGCGCCACCACCGCCCAAATTCACGCTCGCGCGGCCGCCGCTTCTCACACCTGAGAGCGCCACCAGCAGCACCACCACCAGCAGCAACAACAACAGCATGAGTAGTGCGACGGACTTGTCACCAAACCACTCACCCGTGACGACAACTGCGCGCGGCGGCGCGTTCTTCCTCTCGCCGCGCGCGCTCTCTGCGCTCGAGGACTTTGAGACACGCAGCCGCGACCCGCGCGTGCTCTACGGCCGCGACGTGATCCAAGTGCCGCTCAAGCTCGCGGCGTCCGACGAGTACGTGAACCTCGTCTTGTCGCACCGCGAGTTCGACCGCATGGCCGTGCACATCCCACAGTACGACGAAATGGCGCCACTGGCGCTTGTGGACGAGATCACGCGGCTCGTAAAGGAAGAGGAGCGGGAGAAAACGACAACGACGCTGAAACACCAGCGTCTCAATGCGATTGGAGCGACCGATTACGCGAGTGACGCGGCCGCCGTCTTTCAAGCGCGTGTCCTGGAGCTCGAGTTTGAATGCAAGCGGCTGCAGACAAAGCTCGCAGCAGCACGTGCGCTCCAGACCAGGTACGTGCGTCAATGGCCATGGCTGGGATGAATGGATGAATGGATAAAAGGATAAATGATGTCGAACGACTGCTTCCGACAGTGTCACGGACGAGAACACGACGCTCCGGATGCACACGCGCGAGCTCGAGACGCTGAGAGTCGAGATTGAGACCGTCCGCTTGCAGAATGAGCTGCTCCAAGAGCAGACGGTGCAGGCTGCGATCCGCGTCGTGACATTGACGAAACAAGCGGCCGACGCCCAGCGACGCGTCGTCGCGACCCGCGAAGAGCTAACGCAGCTGCGCCGCCTTGTGCTCGCAGAGCAGACGGCGCTGGCCACTGCTGCAGCCGAGACACTGGCGCAGCTCACGACTGCCGTCCAGCGACGCGAAGCGCTGCTCGAGACGAGCATCCAGGACGAAAAGACGGCGCGGCAAGCGATCGCAGAGAAGTTCTACGAGCTCTCTGGCCGCATCCGTGTCTTTTGCCGTGTGCGGCCGCCGACGGTGCAAGCAGCAGCTGCGCTGCTGTTCCCCAAGCCCCACAGTGTCCTTGTCGGCGCGAAGGAGTTTGCGTTTGACCACGTCTTTGGGCCCGTGTCGACGCAACAGGACGTGTTTGCGCAAGTCACGCCGCTCGTCGTGTCGTTTGCAGACGGCTACAACGCGTGTATCATGGCGTACGGACAGACGGGGACCGGCAAGACGTTCACGATGATGGGCGACCGGTACGTGGACGACGCGAGCGAGAGCGCGGGTGTGATCCCACGGGCCCTCCAGCACGTCTTCGCGACTGTCGAAGGACGGCGGGTGACCCACGACGACACCCTGTCGGTGAGTATGGTCGAGATCTACAACGACCAGATCCTCGACTTGCTCAGCGAAGACGCGAGTCGCGCAGGCAAAGGCGCAGCTGTGAAGACTGAGAACGACATCACGGCGCGGCCGGTCACGCACTGGTCCCACGTCGACGCCGTGCTCACGGAAGGGAACGCGAACCGCAACATTGCCGCGACGAGTATGAACCTCGAGAGCAGCCGCTCGCACGCACTCGTGTTCCTCCACCTCACGAGCCACCACCGCAGTACGCGCGAGTTGAAGCGGAGCACGCTCTGTCTCGTCGACCTCGCAGGGTCCGAGCGCATTGCACGCAGTCAAGTCGAAGGCGACCGTCTGAAAGAGACGCAGCACATTAACAAGTCGCTCGCGGCGCTTGGCGACGTGGTGTACGCGCTCCAGCACAAAGCCAAGCACACGCCGTACCGCAACTCGAAGCTCACGTACATGCTCCGTGAGATGCTGTCGGGCCAGTCGAAGACGCTGCTGCTGTTGCAGCTCAGTCCGGACGACGTGGACGTGGAAGAGACGACGTGCTCGCTGAACTTTGGCGCACGTGTGAGCCAAGTGCAGATGGGGGCTGTGCGGCCGAGTGTCGAGTCGGGCGAGCTCGTACGGCTCAAAGACGAGACACGGTCGCTCGAGACGCGGCTCAAAGCGAGCGACGAGAAGCTCGCAGAGTGGAAAGACGAGTGCCGGTACAAGAGCGAGCAGCTCACGGAGGCGCGCGAGCGTGCAAAGGACCTCGAGCGCCAGCTGTGCTCCCAGAGCGATGAAGTCGCGTCGCTGCACGAAGTGATCGAGCGGACCAACGCGTTGTCGCCTCCACTGTCGCCGTCGACTGGAGGCCACTTGAAAACAGCACCAGTGAGTCCGACACAGTCGGTCAAGTCGACGCGGAGCACAGCGTCGGCCGCCAGTCTACCGGCGACGCCGTCGTCCATGGCGCGCCTCACAGCACGCAAGTCACTCGGTGCGAGCATGCGGCAGCCACCGCTGCCAGCGAACGACCCAGTGCTGGACAGCGAGATGCGTCGGCGGTCGCTCTCGACGCTGCCGACGCGAACCTCGCCGTCGATGCTATCGGCACGGACGATTCGAGCGTCGAAAGAGGCGCCGCCTGCCCTCCCGAGCCGCAGGCCGTTGTCGTCGCCGTCCGCGGCGTCGTCCAGTGTCCCGCCAAGCCCGGCGTCCGCCAGTCGAATCGTGCGACCACGGACGTCGCTTGGTGCGAGCGCGTCATCGACAGGCGCGTCTACTGCGTCCCCGTCGACCACGTCAGGCACGCCTCGCACACCACTTCGCCGCGCGGGCTCCCTCGCCGCCAGCGGTGGGCCGTCACCGGCGACAACGCCGAGAGCTTCGGCTCCGCCAGTGTCACGACTGGAGGCCCGCCGGCCGTTGGCGCGGTCGGCAAGTGGAGTGAGGGCGTCTGGTCCGACTACCACCGGTCCCACTGCCGGCGCCCGAAAACCGTCTGCGTCTTCTATCCCGACAGGTCCGTCATCGAGCTCAGGAAGAAGGGGAGCGCGCGCTTGATCGGTGGCCGTCCCGTCGTATGTTCCAAGTCGAGGGAGTTGGTGTAGTAGGTAGTACATGTAAGAAGGGTAAGTAGACATTGTTATGAGCCATTCGTGATCGGGTTATCGTGTGCTGGAGTGTGGAGGTGTGCGACTCACGACGGAGCTCAGCGTGTTCTGGGAAGCGGTTCGTGGACTGCTGCTCCTGCCAAGGGACTGGTGCGTGGAGCTCGTCGCTCGAAGCCGTTGCTGGAGCTCGTCTTCGTAGTCTCTGAAGGAGACCACTCGCACGCACACAGGTCCATCGTCAGCACACACCCACACTAGCAACGGAAGCTCCCATGTCCCCCGCCACTCAACTCTCTCACCTGAGCACAAGACGAACGCGTTCCTCGGTCGACGGCAGCAGATGGTTCAGTGTCGGCGAGCGCGTCGTGTACGTCGTCTTCATCGAGACACGAGGACTTCCGAGTCCTTTGATTCTATGACAAGTGCCGCCGAGAGCGTGTGGTGTCGATGTCACCCCTCCGCTTCTGGCGTCGGTCGCTGTTGCGCTGGGGTCCACTACGTCGAGCCGAACGCTCCGTCTCGGCGTCACCACTGTACAACATTCGAGAGCAGATCAGAGTGTGCTTCCTGCACTGTACTGTCCTCCGCTGTGCAGGCCACGAAGCGATCGATCGACCTGCTTCGAGCTGCTGGCGATACGTCTCGCTCTTGTGCGCCTCGATGCGCTCGCGGATCGCCTGCGAGACTTGAATGTTCCGCGCTGCTCGGCTCTTGGTCGCGTCCATCCCAGCGACGATCATCTTCACCGGGACAGACTCGGTGAAGAACTTGGCGCGGTGTGTCGTCGTCGGAAGCAGAAATCGCAGGGAGTCGGCTCGGTCGCCCTCCTTGTCTGCACTCTCCGAGAGACTCTGGATCTTCTTGGCTGCAGACGACGTCGCTGGGCTGTCTCCTTTTTCGGTTAAAGAAGTGGCAGACGTCGAAACAGAGGCGACGCTGGCCTTCGTAGCTGCACTCCCTGCGAGTGCTAATGCCTCCTTCTTCACACCGATGGTCACTGTGTGCGTCCTCACGTTGGAGCTGAACTGTGCGCCACGAAAGAGGAACCCGAGTTCCTCCTCCATGGTTTTCCAGTACTCTGCTGGCACGCTCAGCTTGACGACAGAGCAGACAAAGTAGTAGACGCACTCGAAGAAGTGCTCGTCCTCTTTGTGGTTCTCGTAGTTGCTGCAGTGGAGCACCACACGCGCGTACGTCGACGACATCGCGGTAGCGCAGTCCGCCTGCGTCTCGACCGCTTGCGCTGTTCGCTCGCGCCAGACACCGTCGTTTAGCAGCTTTGGGTCTTCGAATGCCTGGTCCACGCGCTCCCGCTGTAGGTTCTTCACCTTTACGAACGCGAGCGCGTACCCGATCGCCGCGCGCACAAACAGAAACATGATCTCTAAAGCGCACAGCCGCCAGTGGTAATCGTCAGACCGCTACATGCGAGGAGAGGAGAACGCTGGTGTGATGAATACATGCTCCACCGACGCACCCGAGTCGTGAAAGCTGATGAATTTGAGCGGCAGACGAAAGCGGCCATCCTTCCAGTTCTGCTCCATCTCGTCGTAGATGTCGCCTACCAAAGCAGTAGCGTCGCGAATTGAGTCCGTACAATGCACATCGCGACGCGATCAATCCAGGTGGACGTACGCATTCGCTTGCGCACATCTTGTGACGGGCCTCTTGGCGTCGAGGTCGAGGTTCTAGGCAGCAGAAAACACACCAAATCACGCACATCAGTGCGCCACGCAGTTTCAGGAGCTGGTAATGCCACTTATATTCCCGCATCGACCTGCGTTCCGAGTCGAGCGAATCCAATCCACTCCGTCTGTGCCGTCGTGCAGTCTCCATCGTGGTCCGTGCAACCGCACTCTCTGGACGATTGTAGCAGTGCAGATTGCAAGCTTCGCGCGCCACAAAGGAGCGAGGGAGGTTCGCGTATTGCAGCCATTTTTAGCTTGCTTGTCATTCAAGAGAAAGTGCAATGTAGCCATGCCCGACTAAAGCATCAAAGGATGTCACGGCCACGCATTTCCTGTCCCGAGTGTATGCACCGTTTAGCAGCAACGGTCGACACGAAACACACTCAACGAGTGTGGGAAAGGTATCAACCCGGCTTCCTCTCATCTCTCCCGCCTCTCACGCCTGCGAGCGCTCAGATCTTCCACTCGGCGCCTTCCGACAGCTCGTCGTCGGGCGTAATGAACGGCGTGTGGATCGACTTGATCATCACTTCGCCGCAAAAGATGCACTCGGACGCGATGATCTCGTCGAGTTTCTGCTGCACCATCTCGCGCTCTTGGGCGAGCGACTGCTTCGCCGCGTCCGCCGCACTCTGCGCAGGCGTCGCGCCGTCATTGCCGCCTGGGTGCATCGCCTCCTTCTCGCTGCTCGTGAGGTTCAGGAACGCAAACGCCGAGAGCGGCTGGAAAAACTTGTGTGTCGTCGGCATCTCGACCGAGAGCTCCGTGAGCTTCTGGATCAGCTGCTTCACCGTCTGGCGCTGGAAGCTGTTGAGGTGTTTCTGCATCTCTTGACGCAACGCCGTCGCGTGGAACGCGTGCGAGCACGGGAACAAGTAGAACTCTTTCCCCAGAATGTTCTGCCCCGTGAGCTCGCACCGCTGGTTCCCCGACACGATCGCACAGCGCTTGCGGAGCTTCTGCATGTCGCTCCGGATCAGCTCGGCCGACTGCGTGTAGTCCTGCATCTCTTCTTTCAACTGGTCAATGCGGTCGTTGTACACTTCGAGCGAGTCAATGATCTCGCGCTTAAAGTCGTTGATCAGCACAAAGTCCGGGATGAACGGCAAGATGTCTTCAATCTTGAGCAGTCCGCTCTCTTTCAAGATCCCCATGGCTTCTTTGATCTCGCCGCCTGCGTCGATCGTGTGCTTGGCAATCAGTGTCCACAGTTTCTTCCGTGTCTCGTCGTCTTCCGGCATGTTCGCCATCTCTTTCGCAATCTTCACATCGACTTGGAGCGCTTTCTCCACCGCGTCTTGGAACAGCCCCATCGCCGAGTAAATGTAGATACACGCGCGGTTTTTCTCGTTTTGCGTGCAGAGGCGGAGCGCGAACGCAATGTCAAAGAGGTGCTTCCCGTTGTGCGTCTTGCGCATAAACTTGATGAGCAAGCGCTCGTCCGGGTGCTTCGCGAGGAGAAAGAGAATGTAGTTGTGGATCGTCGGGTCGCGACAGTCGCGCTGCTTGATTGCAAACTTGAGGAACCGGATCGCGAGCTCGAGGACGGCACGGCTCTTTTGGCTGTGCGCGAGCGTGTCTTTCTGGTGAACGTGGCGCACAATCGACGGGATGAGCCGCGTCGGGTTGAGCGTCTCGGCTTCTTTCCACGCTTCGTACACTTCTTTCGGCTTGTGCACAATGAGCTCGGGCGAGTACTTGTAGTACAGCTCTTCGACTTTCGACGTCGGCACGCTCCGCAAGAGCTCAATCGCAGCGCCATACTCGCCACGGTGGACGTGGTACGTCACGACTTTCTCGTAGTCTTCAATGAGCGTTGCGTAAAACACAAACTCGTCCGTGCGGCCGTGGCTTGCAATCAAGTTGAACGTCGTGGCCGGGTCGAGGTGGTACTTCTGGTCTTGTAAGAACTGCTTGAACTCAAAGAGCAGGTTCGCGTGCGCGTCGACGTCCTGTGCACTGCCTTTCAGCACGTTAAACTTGTCGAGAAAGAGCTCCACGATCCACGAACAGAGCACTGTCTTTTGCGTCTTGTCGTCGCTGCCGAGGCTCTTGAGTTTCTGGAGCAAGAAGAGCAGGAGCGAGTCCCGCGTCTCCTTTTCCAGGAACTTGAGCGCGACTTCTTCAAACGACCGGTTCGTCTTCGCGTACACGACCGCTGCACGGTCAAACTCGTCGCGGTCAAAGTACTTGTCGGCTTGCGCGGTATACACGTGCTGGCGCTCGGCCGCAGTGCGACACACCGAGAGCGCGTGCTCAAAGTCCCGGTCGTCGCCGTTCCCAGCGACTGCTTTGTTCAGAAACAGCTTCCACACGTTCCGGTCTTCGTCCGCAATCACGACTTCGAGGATCCGACGGTCCGAGTGGATCCAGACTGTGTTCACACTCGGGTCCGTCGCGAGTCCGTGGACAGTGCCAACACGCGAGTCCAGCGCTTCGTCCAGCACGAGGATGCCGCTGAGCTTCGACACGACCTGCACACTCCGTGGGTACAAGAGGATGACGTGGTACTGCGTGACCGCCAGCGCGAGTGGTGGTGTCCAGACAGGCGCTCGACTGCTGCTGCTGCTGGTACTCTCGGGCTTGCCGTGGAACGCGAGCAAGTCGCTGCCAGTGATCGTATTGTCGACGGTGCTGGCATCGCCAAAGACCAGGTCGCCGTGGAACACACCGTCGCCTGTGAGGATCCCAAAGCACTTGGCCCGTTCGCGTTCTTGGCGTGCAAAGAAGCGCAAGTCTGCGTTCGGAATGTCACCTGGGAGCTCTTGGAACCGCAGCTGGTCGGCGCTCGTGTGCTGGCTAAAGAGCGCTTCAAAGCCGCCGTTCCCGAGGAATTGGAACAGCCGCGTCGGCCGTTTGCCAGCCCCCGACGTCGTGAGCATGACGTAGTACCGGGAGTCGCCTGTATAACTCTCCCATCGCTCAAACTCGAGCCCAGCGATCGCGCCTTGGTTCGCAATCTGGTACACTTTCTTGAACGTCCGTTCTTTCCCGTCAAACTCGGCTTCAAAGACTGCACCAGTGTCAGTGCCGATCAAGAGCGGCTCTGTGCTGCCAGGCACCGTCCGCTGCCGGTCCCACGCGACGCACGTGAACTTCATCGCTTGCGCTTTCATAATCTTCTTCGGCCGCGTGGTGCTCGCGTGGAGGTAAAAGTTCGACCCGTTCTCCATCGACACGAGCACGTGGGCACCGCTGGGGTCGATAAAGACCGCCGACATGGCGACTCGTGGCTCAATCATGATCTCTTCGACAGTCCCAGCGCTGTCCGTCGCGTCGACAGAACAGCGCAGGAGCATCCCTTCGAGCGACCCGAGCGCCATGACGCCGTTCCCGACGCTCATACAGCTCAGCGTGAAGCCCTTGCGGCGCGAGACCTTCAGTCCGTGCTCGCGCAGCTCAAACATCGGCCGCTGGGCAGTCGCAGCCGTCGTTGCTTGCGCTGCGAGCGCGTCGCCGAACGTCTCAAAGTCAAAGTCGTCGCCGCCGTTCGAGCCGCCAAAGCCGTCTTTGTTGCCACCGACCGCGCGGTAGGGCGACTCGTACGCGTCATCGTCGGACGCGGCGCCGCCGCCGTGCGCACCGCCGTGGCCGCTGAACGCCTCCTCTTCCTTCTTCCAGTCCGCAAAGAAGTCCGCCGACATGGTCGCGACGTCACGCGTACGTTAGGGAAGGTGTTCGTGAGCCTTTAGTGCTGGTTTTCTCACTTGGTGCAAAAGAGGGAGAGCTTGAGATCGCTGCTGGCTGTAGTTACAATATCTTTGCCGGTCGTTTATTGCGAGAACTCAGTTCAGTACTATAAATTTACCTGGAGTCTGTACCTTTCTCACTCCTCAGTGTGTAGCACCAGCTGACAGATGCCATTTGCAATTTGGCACAAAGCGCATTTGCCCGTTATTTAGCTGAGGGCATGGAGACTGCCGATGCGGCGGACGCCACGCTCCGCGAGTGCCTCAACGGCAGCCGCACGCTGCTGCACGAGCTACAGAAGAGCAGCAACGGCGTAGCGCCAGAGGAGTTGCTCGCGGTACAGGATCTGCTTGAGTGCATCGACCGCAACGCCGAGCAGATTGCGCTCACGCTCGCGACCAGCCGACGCCGCAAGACTACAGACGCGCTCGGTGCAGTCGCGTCGCTGCTGCGCGAGCAGGACCAGTATTTCCAGCAGGTCCGTGTTGTGTGCTCAAGTGAAAGGCGACTGCTGCTCGTAGCGTGGGTTTGCACTCAGACACTAATAATGTGCGGTACCGGTCGTATGCTGCTGCAGATCGTGGACTTTTACACGAAGCTCGACAGTCGACCGCTCTTCCCTGAGCACGACGGCCCGAGCGCGTCGTGAGTCTCCATGGCGACGCCTCCATCTTGGTGTGCGCACGCTGTGCGGCGCTGTCAATCAGCGTGACGACACTCCGTTAGCGCGTATGTGAGCTCCAGTAGCGCTTGAAAATGCGAGCGCGAGTGAGAGCGACCGAGTCGAGCATTAGTGGCTGAATACACCAACAACTATTTATTCGTCCGCGCAGGTTCGTCTCTTTCTCTCGACGCTGTCCTCGGGAGTGCGGCGCTTCCACGCGAGCGTACATCACCTGTTTTGCGCAAATCGAGCACGCTTTCCCCACGCAACGAACTTACGACGACACCAGCTTGTTGCTGTGTTTGCGGCATGCATTTGCCACGCATGTTTTTGAAAAGTGAGCCTGCGTACGCTCGCTCTCGCGAGGTCAATTGTGCGCAAAAAGACTCGCTTTTGGTGTACGCTCGCTCACATCTGTAATTACGCCTCGACACATTCCCTTTTTGTATCCGTCGTCTCGGCACTTTTTTACGAGCAGCCTTCGCCTCGTAAAAAGATCCCAGAGGGCATCAACTTGAAAAGCTCCAGTTGCCTTCCGTGTCTGCCGCCGTTGCGCTCCTCCAGAGCTGCTCGCTGCTGTTCTGCCACTGGCGGCTCTTGTTACTGTATCGCGGGCTCACTATCCGATCCGCACCGTCGAGCGCACCTCATTCAACCACCGACGCCTCGTCCAGCTCCTCTCACCACCACCACTCCATTCCAATGGGCAAGCAGCACCTCGCACGCGGCGTCGGTCGCATGTCCGACATGGTCATGAAGAAGGGCAAAGGCGCGTGGATCTGGACCACCGATGACCGCAAGCTGCTCGACTTCACGTCCGGCATTGCGGTCACGAACCTCGGCCACTGCCACCCGCGTGTCGTGCAGGCCGTCCAGGAACAAGCGGCGACACTCGTGCACGCGCAGGTCAACATTGGCTACCACGAGCCCATGCTCAAGCTCACTAACCGCCTATTGCCGCACATGCCGAAAGGCCTCGACACGCTCTTCTTCGCCAGCACGTACGTGTACTTCCTGTCGCTTGGCTGTGTGAAACACGTAAGACCCGGACACTGACAGCGCTGCTCGCTCTCTTCGCTATCGCAGTGGCTCGGAGGCGGTCGAGAACGCAGTGAAGCTTGCGCGTCAATCGACAGGCAAGCCGAACATCATTGTGTTCCAGGGCGGCTACCACGGCCGCACGTACGGCGCCATGAGCCTGACAACGAGCAAGACGATTTACAGCGCTGGCTTTGGGCCGCTCATGAGCGGCGTCACTGTCGTCCCGTTCCCGTACGCGCTCCACGGTCCGATCCAAGACGAAGGTGCGCTTTGTAGCCATGCGTGTGTGTCTTGCCACCGTTAGTGCTGTGTGCTGACCGAACAATGCTTCTGTAACGCTCGTAAACGAGCAGAAAAGTGCAGCGAGTGGTGCCTGGACCAGCTCCGTCTCGCGCTCAAGCAGCAGACAGCGCCGTCAGACACGGCTGCAGTGCTCATTGAACCGATTATGGTACGCCCACCTCAGCTTCTATCGCTTGCTTGCGCTAGTCGTTCTCATCATTCTCACGCACGTCATTGGCGACTGTCGAATGATGCGAACGAAACAGGGCGAAGGCGGCTACGTAGTGCCTCCAAAGAGCTTTATGAAAGGACTGCGGGAGATCTGCACCGAGCACAACCTCCTGCTCATCGCCGACGAGGTCCAGTGCGGCTTTGGCCGCACAGGCGAGTACTTTGCGATCGACAGCCACTTTGGCGTCTCGCCCGACATTCTCGTGATCGCGAAAGGCATTGCGAACGGCTTCCCGCTCAGCGGCATTGCGAGTCGCAAAGAACTGACGGACAAGCAGCCGCCAGGGTCCATGGGCGGCACGTACGCAGGCAACGCAGTGTCGTGTGCAGCCGCTCTCGCGGTCCAGGACGTCTTTGACGAGGAGAACGTGCTTGCGAACACGCGTGCCCGCGGGAAGCAGTTCGTGGCCGGTCTGCAGCGGCTCAAGGACTCGGGCAAGTACCCGATTCTCGACATCCGCGGCCTTGGGCTCATGATTGGCATCGAGTTTGACAACCAGAAGGTGCCGTATGGCACCGCGAGCAAGGTCGCGAGCGCGTGCTTGGACCACGGCATGATGATCCTCACGACGAGCGTGTACGAGACGCTGCGCTTTATGCCGCCGCTCATTATTAGTGAGGACGAGTGCAAGTTGGGCCTCGAGATCTTTGAGAAGGCGCTCGACGACACGTTCGCCAAGTGAGAGAGAGCGCGATGCCAACTGGGACTGACGTGGAGTGAGTGGTAGAGGACGAAATGCAAGGACTGTTTCATGCGTCGCCAAAGCTGTCGTTTGAGTTGTTGCTGCT
Organism: Globisporangium megalacanthum; assembly: GCA_023334115.1. Lineage (NCBI taxonomy): Eukaryota > Oomycota > Peronosporomycetes > Pythiales > Pythiaceae > Globisporangium > Globisporangium megalacanthum. The sequence continues at coordinate 33,105 of JAASGD010000109.1, forward strand.
GCTGTCGCCCAAAGTCTTCACAACGTAGAACGCCTTATACCAGACCACTGGGAGCTCTTCGACTTCCAGCTCCTCCTACGCGTCGACTTTGCAGGGCTGCCACACGTACAACTCCCCGCTCGTCCGAAGATACGGACGAGACGTTGGCGAGGAACGAGAGGCGCGTGGCTTGCGAGGCTTCGGCGCGGCACATTGTGAGTGAGACCTTGACATTTTCGAAAATAAGGGATCTAAAACTGTGTAATGGAATACGTCGAAAACACTTGCTTTCTTCTCTATCAGATATTCCTGTGTCCCATCGAAATTATTGACTTGATTTCGTCTCTATCAGATATTCCTGTGTCTCATCTACGCCGCCTTTGCGCGCACTGGGAGCGCTGGCGGCGTCCGCAGACGCGCTCTTTGGCTTCCTCGAAGTCGCCGCCTTGCGCGCCATTGAGTTTCGATCCAATCCCATCCGATTGCGTTGTGTTGTGTTATGTTGTGATAGAGAAGAAAGCAAGGAAAAAACTTGCTTTCTTCTCTACCAGATCACTAAAGCAAGGATCAAGTGCGACAAGTCCATACAAACACTAAGATAAACTTGGGAGTGCGTCGGGAGTGCATTGGGATTGCAGCGGAGAGCCGAAGACAATTCCATACAAACGTCAACACAAACGCGGGATAGCAGCAGAGCTGCAGACAACCAGAATGCACAGAAAAGACAGAAAAGACAGAAAGGCGAGAAGTTTGTGTGAATTGTTGCCCCACTTCAAAATCCGATTTTGTAAAAAAAGAGTATAATATATATGACATTTGACAATTGGAATATTTAGTGGATCCACTGTATCCTATTCGAATTGAACTTTGAACCACAATGTGCCCCATTGGTCTAAATCTGAAATGAAATCTGTACCAGCAGTCTTAATCTGAAAATACATTTGGACGACATTTTAAATTTGGACTGTTGTTACAGATTTCACGTGCAACAAATCGTGCGTTTTATGTACATCTGTGCACATTTAAAAGATAAAACTCTCCACGCGAATGGCTTTCAGATTTTGTTTCAGATATATCTGAAACAAAAGCGCCAAAATGTGTTTCAGAATATTTTCAAATGTCATGAGAAAGGGCGCCGCCTCTCGAAATGGGGCAAGGTGAACATTGAGGCACAGCAAATACTGACAATGACAAGGTAAATAGCGTGGATGTCGAGGTAAGGGCGATAATGCGTCTGTTGCACGATGTGCGGTAGAGAGGTTTGCCTCAATGTTCACGATCTGGGCGGTTTTCGAATTCGCACAGATGGCGAACATTGAGGCATCTGGAAAGTCCTCTTTATACAGAATATTTTGTGGCTGGTTCTATCGAATGAGCCTCTCGAATTGCAATAAACCTATGTGCCTCAATGTTCAGCGGATTCAATATCCCGGGGCAGAGAAATCTCATAAAACAGTGAAAAATATTAAATTATGAGGGATATCTCTTTTTGTTTCGAGAGTACCGTGATTATGCGTTTTGGAATGACATCAATCACAATATACCAGCACACTCGGAGGTGTGCTGGTATTTTGTGAAACATATTGAATTTAATATTTTTTTAACAGACATTCTGAGTCATGTAGACCGGATTTGGCCAATTCTGGTATTGTTGTTTCCACCTGATTTGCCGAACATGGGCGATTGGGCAAATCGACAACCAAAAAATCTGGCTGATGAAATCATCCTATTGGCTAAAATTGAAACCCATCCCTCGGTTTCATTCGTCAAAAAGAAAGATTTGCTTTGTCCCATCGAGTGTGTTTTTCGCTCGATCGTCTGGCCGACTGCGTCCACAGTAGCGACGTGTGTCGCTTGGTGCTGGCGGACGCCGTCCCCCAGGACATGGAGCGAGCGGTCACTAGCCAGCACGCGCATCCTAACACGGTCTACCACTGTTTGTACGGCTACTACAGCCTCGGTTGTACTCGTCAGGAGCTCGTGCGGCTGTACAACAAGTCCGAGAGGACGATCAGCAACTGGATCCATGTCTACGAGACCAATGGCGTCTTCGAACGAGCGACCGCGCGATGAACCAGGAAGTACTCGGTTGTGCATCGCGATTGACTTTACCGCTTTAACCAAGAGAAACCGCTCTCGTACCTGGACGAAGCACAAGATGGGTTCAAGCGGAAGTTCGAATTCGGCATCTCGTTGACATCGGTGTGGTGTATCACCCCCGAGCTTGGCCTCACGTGGAAGGTTCTCGAGCGCAGAGCAATGCATGTGAAGGAGAGCGACATCTTTCGTTTTGCACGCGAGCTCAGCACCATCGATTGGAGCCATCAAAACCTCGTCTTTCTAGACGAGGTTTCCTTCGACAACAGAGGCATGCTGCGCAAGCGGAGCTACTCTCTGAGAGGCACCACCGTCGTGATTCCGGGTGACTTTCAGAAGAAGCCCAGAGTCTCCTTTCTCGCGTTCATTGGCGCCAATGGCTTGATCGACTATGATGACACCGAAGGCACATTCGACCGTGTGGAGTTCGTGCGCTGCTGCGAAAATTTCGTGTAATCGGGGCGCGTTCACCAGTATCCGAGCAAGAACTCTGTGTGGATCCTCGACGGCGCGTCCATCTACCGCCATCCAGAGATCGTGCGTTGGCTGCGCAGCATCGGCGTCGTGTCGATTTTCCTCCCCGCGTACTGCCCGTTTTTCAACCCGATAGAATTCATGTTCGGCTATATCAAGAAAAGCTTTCAGCGACACTACGTGGAGTTGAGTGGACGTAACCTGATGCCGTTTGTGATCGAGAGCTTTCAGAGGTTCCGCCGATTCAACATGGCACGAGTCTTCCAGCACTGTGGCTGGATGGCCCAGGGTCACTTTGATCCCAGCGGCCCTCTCTCGAAGGAGCATCGAACAGCTCCGAATCTTTGCGACGGCGGTGACGTAGGCGAAGATGATGGTCCAGACCTCGGATTCACCGAGTTAGAAGACGACGTCGTCACACAGGAGTTTGAAACGCAAGAAGAACTCTAAAACGAAATGCATACGCTTCTGATCTTCTCAAAACACAGGTACACTACTGTGCGTGGTCATGATCTGGGATGTTCTCCACGAGTGCGACTGGGTCTGGGATTTCATCTCGTGGTGGAGGGAGAGCTTCACGAAGAAATGCTTTGATGATCGTCTTCCGAGCAGCAAGATTTTGCTCGTGGACGACGAGGCGTTGCTCTAGTACTTGAAATGCCTGCCGAAGGGCAACGGCGTCTGCAATCGTGGCGTTGACGCACTCCAGCGCCATTGTTCCGGAGCAGGTCAGGCTTGTGAGTCGTGCTTGACACGCGAGTCGACTGCTCCAAGGCTTCCAACAACGCGTGGCGGCGGCGGCTGCAATATATTATCTTCCCAGGTTGATCGATCCAGATTGCGCAGAATATGATTCGCTCACATCCGCCAAATCACGATTTCTGCCTCGTAGTGATCACCCCACTGTTCTTGCAATCGCCTCGCCATGTCTCGCAAGCCACCGTCCGCTGCGGCGCGTGTTCGATCACTTTCCAGTGGCCGAATGCACGCATTCAGGAACGCAGTGAGGTGGCTGGTTTTACCGAGCGCTGAGCCGTACTCGTAGATCAGGAGCTTGGTAGTCTCTCCCCGTGCACCTTGGAGCCAACGGTCCCAGGCCGGCGTGGGCCGTGAATTCAGCATGAGGTGGTTCTTGTACTTGAACTGGAACATGCGCTGCCAGTGTTCGAACTCTGGCCTTTCGATTGACCATGCGCCATTCGTCTTCACGGCTCCCCTTTGATGTTTGGGAGGAATTGGTCCCACACCTTTCTCACAATCTCCTCGAATGTTGCGCCGTTGACAACGAAGTCATCGAGATGTAGACCAGGCGAGTCGCGCTGGTTCACAGAGGACTTCACAATAGGCCGGACGACAAGCTGATGGCGTTGGCCCGGTTGCGGTCCCCGCTCCTGTCGGCTTGAGCGCTGCCGTGGACAAGCTGCTGCCTCAGTGGGTTCACGTTGAATCTCTGGAGTCACACCATTCAACTGCAGTCGTGGATTTGATCGTGTGGGTGTTCGTGCGGCGTGTTGCTGCGATGCTGGACTGCGCGCATCAGAACGGAGACTAGCTCGTTCAGGCGTGTTTGCTCTAGTCGCGTATGGTGCCGCCCTGCCACGGGTGTTCGTGTTGCGTCGACGATTCGGCGTGGTGGTGGTTGCCTCCTCGTCCATGTTGGTGCATCAAGCTGTGAGAGAAGCACGTGAGCAGCAAAATCCGGAGAATACCTGTCTTATGGAATCCAATTATGCTCTTACACAGGCTGGAGCGATTTGTCGGCGATTTTGATTGGAGCGATTCAACCAATCGAGCACGGAAATTTGGAGTAGAAAAACCAATAGGTCGCCCCAAAAACGCGAAATCCGCTAATTCGAACTAGCGTGTGGTGGTGACATGATCGATTGAATTTAATATTTTTTAACATCCAGTCTCTGAGTCAAGGAGGCCGAAA
>JAASGD010000110.1:0-37535 GCA_023334115.1 Globisporangium megalacanthum
AAAGGACTACGTAAAGGGTACACAACTGTGAAAGGACTGACCGTGTGAAAGAGAGAGAAGGATCTGCACATACACGTTGATTCCCAGACCCAGGTGTGAGTCTGAGTGTCTAGTGTGAACGCATTCTTGGAGTGCTGTGTGCCGACTCGACCCCGGTTAGCGCAACCCCTTCGCTTCCTGGGTATCGTTGTCGATTGAACTACATCCGCTTCATCACAATCGCCCACATGTCGATGCACGTATACCAGTTCCTCTCCATGTAGCTGTTGAACGTCTCGAAGCCGATCCGCTTGCAAAAGCCCGCCAACGAAATTCGCTGTCGCATGTACTCCTCGGCGGTCCTCGCGTACACCATGTTGTGTACGTAGTGGCCGACTTGGACGTGGTCGTCCGCCGAGATCCGCCCGTGCTCTGGCTTCCTCGGTGCCTTGAACAGCCGCTTGATCGCGTGGAAGTGGCATATCAGAATGCGCACCTCTGGAAAGTAGCTCTGCAGGAAGCGAATCCCGTTCATGTCCTTGTCGACCATGATCACGGGCAGCTGTTTCGCGGCGAGCGGATTCCCTCGTACGAAGTGATCGAAGGCCTCGTTATGTGCTACCCGCAGTTCGTCTCGAACAGACTCTGCTGCACCGCCTGCCCTCTCCGAACTCGTCCAAAACCATGAGTGTTGAAATTTGGTAGTTATACCTGGCCAATACATGGGCATACATGGACAGCAAATGGATACCGACGAGTAAACGAACGATACCAACACAACAGGAACAACCAGCACGCGCACTCACCTGTTCGTTTTATGCGTTCTGTCAATGAGCAAAAGCTTGGGGAAACGCGACACCATCTCTCGCATGTGCCTTAAGCTGATAGATATCGCGCCAGTCTCTCCGGCCGCAGTATCGTCGACGGCGACAGAGTTGACATCGTTCTCGACCACGAACGTCGCGGCCATAGCGTCAGTAGTTTCATCGTAGTCGACTGTCGCAACCTTCAATCGATGTGAGTCCACCATGTTGTCAACGGCCTTATTCAGCAAGTTCTCGCCTTTAGAGCGCAGAAAGTCGTAGATTCGTGCTCGCATGATGCCAGTATGTACCATGACATCGACACGTACGCTGTTTTCCGGATCTTTCACGCCGAGGGAAGACGGTTACGTGGCAAAAGTGGTGGTGTCAACAGGGTAGTTGTGCTCAAATGCCCCGTTCTTTATGCGCAAACGCCACACTTGGCGCTCTTCGAACATATGCACGATGAATCGGAACAGGAATGACGTCGAGCGGAGGTGTCTGTGTGGCCGCTTGCTCTGGCCGCAGACGTCGCTTGCCGCCCGTGTGTGCAAATGTAGGTTCGTTGGTACGCATCTTAAACTGTCGGCGCCAAGCGCACGCCCTTTCCACTTCGAGTCGCCTTGCTCGTCGTCAGTCGATTGTTTCGGTCCTCACAGCTCACGACTTCGTGAACCCCGATCGCTTGCTTTGTCTGCTGCATGTACTCGTCGAAGTACTCGATCCATGAACTCCAGACTCGTACTTCTCGGCTGGAGGCGTAACCGCTACAGGTATGTCTAAAACCTGGACGTTACATGGTTCCGACATGAACTCACTGGCGTCATCTTGATTCAAATCGCTCTAGGATTCTTCCTTATCAGCCCGATCGGGCCCTTGGCTACCACTCAACACTTTGCTGCGCTTCTACTCGCCTTTACTACTGTTCGATCGATTTTGATACTGCACCCGCGGTTTCGTCCCTTCCGCACACCTTTTCTTCGTCAGCGATCTCGTCTAGCGCCCGCTGAACGGTGAGATCACACTCGTTTGCGCCGGTGGCTGTTGCGGTTGGGGGGTTCCATCCACGGTTGCGGCGATGCTGACTTGGTTTTCAACGCGCGGGATGAGCACAGTTGCACTTGCTGATGCGCAATCGTCGAGTTGAACACACAAAGACTGCCACTCGGTTGACAATTGCGTCGCGCGTCGTGGTATCACGAGTCGCCAGAGCCGCACGATTCGCCAACGGCTCACGTGCCGCCGCCTCAAACGTCTCAGCCACACGTGCCGCCGCTCCAAACACCGCAGCCTCAAGCTTCGTCGCCACAAATGACGCAGTCTCACGCGTGACCCCGTCACGAATCACTGCCCCGTAAGTCGCCGCCTCAAAAGTCGCCGCGTCACGAGTTGCCGCCTCTGATGTCTCCGCGTCATGAGTTTCCACCTCGAATGCCGCCGCATCACGAGTCGCCGCCTCGGAAGTCTTCGTGTCGTGAGGCGCCGCCTCGAAATCCCGCTGAATCACGTGTCGCCACGTCACGAATCGCCACATCACGAGTCATAGCCGCACGCATCGAATCTTGCGCCTCAATAGCACGCCCAGCAGCCTCTCTCGCCTCGACGACGTGCGCGTCCATCTTGTGTGTGACGCCACCCGTCACTAAAATCGTATTATGTAATCTCGCGTCTGCTCCACTGCCTCCGTTTAGCCCCACTCTCGCCCGCTCGCCCGTGTTCGCCAGCTCACTCGCTCCGCTTCGAGCGCGCGCCCCTTCTGTGCTTGTCAAAGCGTGCTCGTTTGTCAAATTCGCCATCTACACAGAAAAGCACAGATACTTCCAAACGTTAGTCAACTGTCTCGCTGCCCATTCCCAGAACCACCTCGCATCGTATCAACTTCACCTTGCCGTTCGCTGCTTGCTGCTTGCTTCTCTGCACGTTGGCGCTACTGTGCCACGTGTTTGCGGTTCCCGTGCGATTCCATAATGAGCTCTGGAAAGGAGTGGCTGCCGCGCGTGCCAACATGCGTCCCTGCGGATGAACTGAGAGCGTTTTCCTGTATTCGAAAAATACCATTAGGTTTCGCAGCGTTTGTTGGGGGAACGCACATGGGCGCTACGTGGGCTTGTTCAATCGACACATGTCGGATACATGATCACTCGACGTGGGTTCTAGGAGCCCAGTTTAATTTTTTTGATGATCAAGCTCGGACTTTTACTGCCATTGCGACCTATCCAGCATCCCACCAGCTGCGGTTGTGCTCCAGGGGAGTTGCACTTGAATCGTGGCCGTCGACAAGTGGCGAGAACGCGAGCAAGCGCGTTATAAGAGCGCGTAGTCGATCTTAAACAGGCAGAACAGCGATGGCAGATGTGTATTCCGTCCCCGCATTGGCCCAAGCATCGAAAAGCAAACAAGAACTACTTAATGATCCAGACTGCTCAAGTGGAGGTGTTCTGCATAACTGGGTCGATCAAGGACTAGTATATGTCCTTAATCCTGTCAAGGTTTTAGATGCATGCTTGCGCTTTGAGTGGTTAACGAGGTTGATGAAACCTCCTGTAGTTTTTGCTTTGTAAAGCACGTGGAAGTGAATGTGCCGTCGCCTCAGATGGGTCACTGCGGTGTGCCGATGCGGATCGCGGCGCCATATGTGCGTGTGCGGCACTGAAGGCAGCTGAAATGTTACCCAACCCCAGGCGTGGCAGCTGGCAAGGCGAAAGCCAATGCGCGGCAGCTGCTCCAGAGGGGTCAGACTAAATCGCGACGGCGCTGGTGCGTGCGCGGAGGACAGAAGTGGGTGAGGAGGCGTGCCGTTGGTCGGACGAGGCAAAGATTCAGATCAGGATGTTACTCAAGTCTGTGACAAAGAGGACTGAGCCAAGGTCACCTGCTCACACAGGCAACTGCTTCGAGGGCTCGATGGCGAAGGACGGCGAGCCGCGCAGGACCCCAGCGGTGAGCGACAGACGGTCCTCGAGCTACAGACCAAATTCACTGCTCCCGCTTCGTGGGCCGAGGCAAAAGGCGATCGATTTCAAGGCCTCTACACGGCGCCGCCTGGCGAGTTGACTCGTGACTTCTACAGTAGGATCGAGCTGAAATATCCCGACAACACAATCTTTTTGCTTGGCGTCGGCACGAGCACGGTTTCCTAAGCACAACTCAGAAACCTGATGGCGTCAGGCTGGACAATTGTAATGCAGCAGGAGCACACCGGCGAGGCGGGGGTGACGGTCCCTGGCCGACGCTGGCACGCCGGTGCCAGTCGACCTCACCAGCCTGGGCGGAGCGGTTAAGGCACGGGAGGTGGGCAACGCGGTGCGCCTCTGCGAGTGCGGCAAGACACAGGGGCCGGACGGGCTCTCGAACGACTTCTTTCGGGCTTTCGCTGTGGAGCGACTTCCAGTTTTGTGACACTCTTCAACGTTTGGCTCACCTCTGGCTTGACCCTGGATTGTATTGCGTTGGCCAACGTGCTCTAGTTGAAAAGTCACCAACGGCGGCAACCCCACTCCAACACCGCCCAATTGCTTTGGTGAACATAGACTACAAGGTCTACATTAGCATCTTCGCACTCTGGCTGTCCCCTATACTGTCGGCGCTAACCCATGAGCACTAGGGTGGTTTGGTACCGGGTCGCTCTATCGGCACGACGATCAACAAATTTCTTGCTGCGCAAGACATCCCGGCTGGGAGTGCGAGACACGGTGAATCACTCTGCCTATAGCTCGACTTCCAGAAGGCGTACGACTCTCTGAACAGAGAGTTCATCCGGTCGGCGTTCGTGGCATGCGGCTTACAGGTCGAGTTTGTCAGCATGGTGATGGCGGCGCACCCAGACTCCAGCGGTAGATTCCTTGTCAACGGAAACTTGTCCCGGCCAGTGTTCATTATCAGCGGCATCCGGCAGGGGTGCCCGCTTTCGCCTTTGCTCTTCATCATTACCCTTGACATTCTAAACTGCCGCTTGGAGCAATATGGCGCCATCCGCGGGGTAACCCCCGAAGACGGAACCGAATTCTGTTTTACCGGGTACGCAGACAACATTGTGGTGTATCTGCGGTACCCGTAGATGACAGCAGCCTGCCTGAGCGAGATCCGGGCGTTCAGAGTGGCGTCGAGGCTGCAAATAAATCTTTCGAAGTCGGCGGCTGTCCGACAGGTGGGGCGCAGCAGCGTCTATCTTAGTGCTATAACCGGATGCCACCTGCCGATATCTCGGCATACAAGTCGTTCCTGCAGCGACGGAGCCCGCCAACTGGGGAGGAATGGTTGGAGCGCTGCGGTATCGCCTGCAATTTCGACGGGACTAAGACCCACACCGCTGTCCATCGTGCTGAGATTGCCCGTACCATTATGATCCCAAAGATAGCCTTTGTTGCGCTCTGGCGAGGCCTGCAGAGAGCACAGCGGGCCGGGTGCTCGGACTTCGCGAACGGCTTCGTCTGGGGCACTTACAACGGCAAGCGGAAGCGAGCGCGGCTGAGCACTCTACAGGGAGAACTGGTGCTGCGCGCAGGAGTATTGGCGATCCAAACGTCAAGTCTGACCTACACAGGCTGGTGGCCGCCGCTGTACCGACGTGGGCATGCGCCTCCTCCGCGTTTGAACGCCACGTCGGGGAGACGCGCATGGCGCGGCGCGGGCCGGTGCTCATCAACCCAAGCCCTTGCGCCTATCCGTTTTGCCCACGTTCCGTGTAGTAGGTCGGCTACTGCGGCGTGCAGACTGCAATCTGGGAGGCGGTATCCCCAGGTGAGAAGGAAAGCGTGACGAGATGTGCGGACGCAATGCTTCGACACGCGAATCACAGCGACCACGTGAGACGGCAGGACGAATAGCTGCGAATCAACATGTCCGGGATCCAGACATGCTTCGACCCAGCACGGAATGGCGACTGCAATGCCAAGGGGCCATTCTGAAGAGAGTGGCTCACGTTCAGCTCTGTCCAGCACGATCGCTGGCTTCTAGGCCGTCGATGAGAGTTCATGCGCCAATCTTCTCTGGATCTGACGCGGAGGTGGCCACGCTAGTCGAGGTGCTGACTAGGACGTGGGCCGGGACTGGTGTGACCCAGTTCCAGTTCCATGGTACCCAACCCTCCCTCACAACCGCCAGCAGGGGAATCATCCGGCTTGTGTGCGACACGCCCGCCTACAACATCTTAGATATTCTACAGCGACCACGTGGCAACAGGGACGTCATCCCATATACTCCAGCACTCTGGAAGAGCCACGACTGGTGACTCGACGGCGGCGACTTCATCCAGCGCTTATCGCGACCATTCTAACCAGCTCCACGACCTTCACGCAGCCCAGCTAGCTCCCGAGCACCACAGCACGACAGTCAAAGACGCGAACGAGAGCGCAGACGCATGCGCACCCCAGCGTCTCCTTGTTGGTCCGTGTGTGGAACGAAGAGCGACCGTGAAAGACGTCCATCGCGGCCTTCAGTCATACGCTTGGGCGTGACCGCATCTAGGACGGGGAATCGCGGCGTGATCAGGCGGCTGTAACACTGGCAGTGCCTCGGCATCTCGTGGGGCTGGTTGAAGAGGGAATCGCCGTTCCGAAATCGCCCGAGCTCTTTCTCCTGCGCGGTTTCTACACCAACAAGCGGCAACTGCTCTTCCGCGTTAAACGGGGAGACTTCTCGCTGGAACACCCGTGGCAGCTCCACTTTTTGCAGGCACCCTAAATGCGCAGGCATGTCGACGGCGATGCAGATCCATGTCTATTGGGAGTGCCCCCCACCTCATCGTCTGACCATCCGCTAGGTCGGGACAGGGATGGTATTAACGGCACTTTCTAGGTGTGGAGCCACATGACAGCCGGCGACCCCAAGCTCGCCCGGGACGACGACATGCAGGACCAGATACACGTGGCGACAAGGGCAACAAGGACTTATACACACGGGGCGGCACTCGCGTGCATTTGGTGGCATCGGTTGCCAACACTGGACGGAGTGGCAGCCGGACACGACGATTGCACGCCGGCCTTACACGCATTCACGCAGGGGTCTCGCTCATCGCCTGACAGATCTCAACAGCGCTAAAGCGGCGAGGTAGCAAACAAAGTGCGTTTAACCAGAGTACTGGCGAGCACGCTGTTCGACTGTGTGCCGATACCCCCGCAACGAAGGGTGGCAGGTATCGGGCTTTATGTCCTATTATTCGCCAGCCGCTTTCGGGGAAATCCCCGGGCCTGGTGGCTCTGCATCCGTCAACTTATGAGCGAACCTGCAAATGGGCCAGGCGCATGTCGTTATGTTGGCGTGCATGTCGTACCGGAGCACAGTGACGACGAATAATCTAGTAGAGTACATAGGGCTCCTGCATGACGTTCAACACGCCAAAGAGCACCAGCTCCACCCGCTCGACGTCGTCAGCGACAGCCTGCTGATCACGAAGCAACAAAGGTCACACAAGTCGCTCAAGCAGCCGCGACTGGCGGCGTTCTTCTTGCGCACGTGACGCTGGAGGGCAGCATTGACATCACCGGCTGGCGTCTCCACTATCGCGCGACCAATAAAATGGCTGATCGGGCCGCGAATTGGGAGGTTCTTCACGCAATTCAGCTTCCCGTCCCAACAACCCAAAGCGAGAGAGCTGGTTGAGCTCCTAAGCGGGGACGTCGACTACTGGTTCGACGAACGACAGGCCGATGACTGCGAGAATCAGCCGCACTACAGCAGACCTCTGTCCTCTGGAGCGTACTGTAAAACGCGGCAGAGGTACAACATTGTAAAAAGTAAAAACATATTGGAAACTGGATCAAAATAGTAATTGCGAGCACATACAGATAATAGGACAAAGTCTTCTGGTCCGAGAAATGGATGGTAGGGACAGGGGGACATGAAATGGAACAAGGAGGAGGAGGTGGAGGTGGACGTGGGTGTGGAGGTGCATTCGAGCCCCAATGATGGGTGCGGTTTAAAGAGGAGGTAAGCGAATTATTGGTGGTGTGTGCGAGGAGTGGTGACGTCATCAACCACCCTGCGCGTTTGAGGGCGAATGCGGTGGGTGGCGAGTACGGTGCCTGTAGCACTTTATCGTAGGTGCTGCGCAAGGAATGGCGGCGGGAGCTAAACGTGGCGGTGGAAGTTCAACGTGGAGGAGGTGGCATCGGCGAAGTGGTACGTAGCCCCCAATGGCTCAACGCATGTGTTTGAAGGTGGTTGGCTGTGTTAATGGTTTCAAGGGAGGTTGTGGTAGTTGTCATGGGGCGTGACTGGCTTGCACGTGGACTTATGAGGAAGCGTGCTTTTTCAACTCTGTCTTTTATAATGTTTTGGTTTTGAAATGATTATGAAAATAAGGGAAACTAAGGCTGCCTCGCAGCCACTCAATGGTGGAATCTCCTGATTGTCTAAAAGGGTGCTCCCTTCAGCCAATGGGAGAATATCCGCTAAAAGTGGTAGAAAACCATGAAGGTGTCCGAATAGGGACACTCCTGTATAAAACTAGGAGCGAACCTAATCGGGTGTGTACGGTGACCTCGTTACAGTGGTGGTGATTGTCGGTCGTTTTTGTTGTGCAAGTTGTGTGGTGGCGCCATCAAACGGTGGTGGCGTGATGGCGACACCTGCAGCGTGGTTATCGTGTTTGTGAGGAGCTGACTGCGAGTTGTTGTCCGTGGAGGAGGTGCAACGACACGGGCACGGCGTGCCCCATCACTCCCACTCTACAGTAGCGCAGGTGGAGTTGGTGGTATTTTTTGAGCTGTTGAGGGAGGGGAGACGTTCGTTGGCGACGAGTCGTCATTTTATCCTTTTTTAGTTGTTGAGTGTATTTACATGTTGTAAAAAGTATGTTGCATGATGGCCATGGGTTGCACCTCGGCCGAGTTTTACGGTAGTCATGTATGTGGTATGCTAGCTCGATCCTTCTACGGGGGCGGGAAAGTTAGAGGATATATTTTGCTGCTCATCTCTCGTAGCAGAATACCCCTCACTTTCATCACGTTGTATTTGCTTAGAGCGCCCACATGCATGCTGACTGGCATTGTTACTTACAATCTTCAATCAGTGTGAAGAGCATTTCGCAGAGCTGGCGCGCAGGGCACTGGTCTCCGAGTGATCGAGTGGAGTGAGGTTGGCTTGGTGTCGACTTTGCGATGGCATGAACGATCAAAATATGGTTAGCGAAGAATTGCAAAATAAAATTCAACCAAATATAAATTATTTCAATATATATATTTGAACTGAAATATAAATTTAATGCATTTTTCCCCCTGGACCAGAGTTCGAAGAGCGTGACAAGTGCGCGCTAAACGCAATGAAGCACACAAAATTCAACAATGTGTGCAACGCAATGTGTTTCCACAGCTGCACCTTCAGCATCAATGTCCCCAGTTGAGCACCAACGCACGGGCAGCGCGTGTCGTAATCTATGCATCGATCGAGGCGCTCGAGCAGCGGCAGAGACGTTGTACACCGACTCAACTAGTGTCCTCTTTGTGGGTACAATACCACTGTCGAACGTAAAACAAACGAATTTCGCAAGCCTCAGAGAGCAGAGCAGAAATACCTAAAAACTGGCCGCTTGCAGATAGCTGGAGTAAAAATCCGAATCTGACAGTATCCAGAAGTGTCTTTCGTTATCTGGCAGTTTATCATCCAATCGGTGAAAAAGCAATAAATCATCACTCTCACATCTCGTAGAGATTTTTTTTAGAAAATTGCGACGGGTTGCAACCATCGATTTTGGTGAGGGAGGAGGTTACACAAAAGTGTAACCTTCGATCCAATTAGCAAATCACCTTTGAGCACTTAGCTCTCATCCGGACGCCGCGATTAAACCCCCTTCTAGGGGCGCGCATCCACACTAATCTCTGCTACGCCCGCATCGCGCCGCTCCTTTGCCCCCCCCCTTCGTCGATGTCGTGTAGGATGAGAGAGGGGAAGGAGTCGAGCTACAAAAACTTTGTGGCGTAGACGGCGGACGTGCGTACAGCTGCCACGCGATCAAGAGCTCAATCAACGACGCGACGTCGCGCCGCATCCACCCATAATGTGCGCGGCGAACCAGCAAACGAGAGCGACTCACCCGGCGTCGAGTTGAATCGAGACAGCAGTTACATTGTCCCGGTCTCTTGTCGAAATGGCAGCTCTGGGCAGGGCTATTTTAGAATAGTGGGAGGAGTTCAACGCGTCCGTTACAAACTACAGCGAGAAGACACAACAGGTATGCAAGCGATTTGCGAACATTGGACTGGCAGAGCTACTGCGAGGAAGGTGCTGACATAATTTTGTGTGTGCAGAAGTACGCAGTCTGGACGTCGACTCCAACATCCACACGGAACGAGAAGATTAAGAACAACCCAGTCGAAGAGCATATTCACGCTGCATTCGCTTTCCACACCAAGATGCTGCCATGCACTCACGCTGGACTCCCGCGAAATCGGCCATCGGGCGCATGGCCTCGTCAGTGTCCGAGAAGGATTGGTTGCCCAGCGCAGGCAAGTATCATTCGTGCTTTTGCAGTGTTGGCAGTTGTTGTGACTGACGTTTCGGTGCTGTGACTGATGAGATCCTGGGTACGTAACGTGGATGGCGAGTGGAAGGTCAAGTGTCCAGCCGCATCGCCTGCCACTACCACCAATGCTCCCAGCGTCTGTAAAGTACCTACCCGGATGAGAGGGTGGCTCTGCCTGCCGAGATCAGCAGCCCCCTCGCCACGCTGAATGAAGTCGGGGCGTGTCGGAGGAGCGTCATGGATCTCGTGCGGCACGAAGCAAACGTTAGTTGCCCAGGGGGGGGTCCGTGGCTTCAGCATACACGTGCTAGTGAGGAAGCGTGAACACATGCGACCTAGTTTGTGCTGAAGCGGGTGTTTTCAAATTTGATAATTTATTGAGTTTTGGTTTACAAAACTAGTAATGAAATCAAGGGGCTCTAAGACTACTCAGAGCCACCCATTCGAGGGAGCCTTCTGATTGGCTAAAAAGACAATTCCATCGGCCAATGGGAGGTTTCCGACGCAATATGGGAGGAAATTCTAGATGAGTAAAAATGGGGACGGCCGCAATTAAAACTTGGACCGTACGTATTCGGATGTGTACGGTAACCCCGTTACATTAGTATTATAATGGGTGACATCTACAACATCATCTAACGGCTCGAGAAGGATAACCAGTCGTGCCCACGCATGGAAAACTGGCTCAAAGAGTACTTACAGAATTTCTTGAACGAGGATGGCAACATCACTGTCTTGTCAGGGAGTGAAGGGACAACCCGGTACAACAATCTCTTCGGATCCGAATGCTGCGTGTGTGCGAGAGTGAGACTTGTCCTGTCAATGAGGACGTTTCTTGTTGCTTGTCTGTCTAATCGCATTGCAGACGTCGCAGATGAGAAAAACGTTCTCGGTTTTCCCCAGAGGTGCTCTTGTTCGACGACATCCACTACACCAACAACTTAAACCACAAGCTTTTTAGCTTCATGGCACATGACAACTTTGGTACGGGACAGCATGTTCAGGTAGGACAATGGCGTGCGTGTCGGTCACTTCCAGTATCTGGCATAAACGGGCAGTGTTCGACAGAAACTGGCAGTGTCTAGCATTGTCTGGCAGGTCCGCAGCTTTGCCTCACCTCGCAACGCAATGTACACACCAACAGCACCGTCTGATCGCGAGCGCACGCAAGTCAACGCTAGCCGCTGCGCGCTCTGTCTTCAAAGACGCGGACCCGCGATCTGCGGACGTGCAGTGTCTTGTCGTTGACAAAAACTTCACCAAAATGCAGCTCTGCAGGAGGCGTTCCCGCTTGCGCGCATTCTGTTGTGACAGTGGCACCCAAAGAAATATCTTTAGAAGGAGAGCGCGAAGCCCAAGTATGCATTCACAACCTCTGCGTAGAACCGCATCCGGTCGGCGTGCACCGTTCTCATCACAGCTACGTCTGAAGACCACTACGTTTTCGGGTCCCGTTTGTGAAAACGACTAAGCTCCAGCAGAAGTTAGGTTCCTTCATTGCCAATTGGTCTGTGTGCAAGGATCACTAAGGTGCCTACCAAAGAAGCAACGTCCCCCATCTCGGCAACTACAAAAATCCATAAACAATAGAATTACTATTAATGTGTGCGGATTCCAGGGTTTCGTGCTGTGGCTAATAATAAAGCTTTGGATTGATTACGTGCGGGCTCGAGTCTTCATGGCAAACGCTCAAGTTAAGATTCTCCGCTGTATGGACCTCGACGCGCGCGACGTAGCCCTGATGCGTCTCCAACACCAGTCAAATCTAACTGGGCGGACGTGCTGCTCAAAGTGGAGCAAATGGTGGACAAGATGGGCCCAGTGGAGCTGCAGCCACTCCTGAACTTCGCCGTTGAACATGCGATCCGGCTTACCCTCGAGCAGTTTCATCTCGCGATCGACACACATACCGTATCCATCGCTCGATTGCCGGGTTCGCGTTTATCAGCTCCGGTCAACAAATGGCAAGCAGTGGTGTTGAAGGGCCGTTGCCACAAGTCATCCAAACCGAGTACGCAGTTGACAAGAGGAAATGGACTTGTGGTTGCGTGTTCGGCGACACTCACCTCCACTCTGGTCGCCACGTGATGTTCATAAAGCGGAGCGAGCGGATCGAGAGCGTAGTCCTGATCGAGACACCGCACATCTGTTGGAGAATTGAGCTTCTGCGTTCGTGGTCGGCCAACCCCGACAACGGTTTTCGTCTCCATGTCGTCGACCAAACCTTTCAAACGGATCAAATCGATGACTCATAGCATCATCTAGCCAAAGAGACGTACAACGTCTCTCTCACCAGACTGAAGGAAGTAGCGGTCGTGATGTCCAACCTCCGAGGCCCACTGTTTGAGGCTGCGATACGATTGATCGAAGCATTGATCAACGGCATACGAGACGGGTCTACCTTTCGACACGACAGAGCAATGAGTGATGCTAGACCAGAAGCAGTGGTGGGGCGTACTATGGAGCGACTGCAGGTCACTGATTGAGGGAGCGGTGATGCGGACGAGGCACCTGCTGATGACCCCGGAGGCGAACCAACAAATGAGAATCATTCTGCTGCAAGTAGTGGTTGTGGATCTTTTAGCAGAGGTCACGGGGATTGACACCGGCTGACAAACTGCCATCTGTCGCCGCTGTTGGAACGTCGACTGCAGCGACAGACACTGTGCCAGTGACTGCGCAAGTAACCGTCACTGCTCCAGCGTCAGCCACTCGGGTTGTGACGGACATTTTAACATCAATACCGCCCGATGTAAACCCTGCATGGACGCTTCTGCAAGGGACGCGTAGGAGCGGTCGTGCAGTAGCTCGGTAAAAGAAGCGAAAGAAGATGAATCGATCCCTTACCGCACAGAGACAGGAATGCTGCTGCACAGCGGCTGCGCGACGTACACGATAGCTGCTTTGAGGGCGTGGTCAACTCGGAGAAGCTCTGCCATGTGTTTCGTATTGGCGCCTCGTACCAACACCAAGCTGAACCTCTAAGTCGGCTCACAATCGCGGTTACTCATTCGCGAGTAGGCAACCCGTCACCTGTGTGGGTACGGCTATTACACCTCTGCAGCAAGTGTTCGGTGTGCTGTCAACAGACGTACTGTGCAACGTCACCAATGTGGTAGTGGCGTACCGACGTACCAAAGGCTCGTCGTACAGCGAGGCCGCCGTTCGTGTCGGCATTTGTGGCCGGCTGTTCGATCTCAATTCTAACTGACTGATGGAATCGTTTCACATCGCCATCAAGAAGTACAAGGTGATTGAGACGTGGTTGCCGTCTATCGGTACCCAAGGACACAAGTTCTTGCTTCCAGACGAGAAGTTCCGCGGTCTCACCTCTGTTCAGCCTGAGAGAGTCGTCGAAAAACTAAATGCGCTGAACGTGCTCGGACGCCAGGCTGCAGTGGCCAGCTTCTGCAGGAAGAAGTGGATTGACGACGCGTGCATGCTGTGGGACATGGACCACGTAGCTAGGCGGACGCGCTTTCTGTACAAGGTGCTACAAGTATACACGTTGAGCTTGCTGTCGTCGCCTGACGAAGCGATTCCTTTGGTTAAAGTAATGCGTACTTTCAACGACATCGACGAGAGTTTCGTTCTCGTCGCCTTGAACTACCGTGGCCGCCACTGGCGCAGCATGACCCTAGACTTTGTGCAAGGCGTCTACATTGAGTTCAACCCGGTCAACTCTGCGGAAGACAAGAGAGACTGCTATCGCTTCGCCATCCGATGCATCGGTCCGTTCTTCCCTCCCTCTGGGCGGTATATGGTCGCGTTGTCGACTCAGCTCACGCAGGCCGATAACTACAACTGCAGCATGAACGTAATGATGTGGTTCGATATGAACATCAACGCTCGAAGCTCACACACCTGACTGTACGAAAACAAGAGAGCTGTGCAATGCTTTCGGTACTGCTACCTCGTTTAAATGCTGGGAGAGGTGCGTCTCGAAGAGGAAAGCGAGGTTGAGATCGAGTGAGCTGTAAATGCGGCACCGTTTGCTTTGGTGTAGCGCCCCAAGCAATGCGCACAGGTCTCTTATTAGGAAGTTTTTCTGTTGTGTTGAGATGTTAGGAGCTGGAGTGATTGGCAGTGTCTGGCAATAGCTATGAGCATTTGTTGATCATAGTGAAATTGAGACTTTTGCCCATGCTACGATTGGTTACGCTTGAGATCATACCAAAAGACAATGTTGAGCTCCTCAAGCTTTTGACACCAGTCGAACCACGGACAAAGCGCTTGTCTCTGCGTATCTCCGCACAAGATGCTTGCCAATGTGTGAGCAACCTTGAAGACTGCTTCAACGAGTAATTAGTGCAGTGAACGATGCGAGCGAAATGATATTTTCAGGACGATGTGGCAAATAGTACGGCACCTAATGGTGGCAGTGGTCGTAGAGGGTTTGGACTACACTAATGTGCAGAAGGAAGGCTCCATAGAATAAACTGTGTTGGCTTCGCAAAATCAAGCTACTGAGTCGGACCAAATAAGCGATATGGTGGTAAAGCGAAGCTTTATCTTCCACTACTTCTCCGTAGATCATATACTGTCACCGCAATTGCTTGCCGAGACGATGACAATATCGCCTGTGAGATACAAGCCCTGTATTTCCACTACTTGTAACCTTTTTGGGCAAACCAACAACTAGTCTCTCAACCAAAACACCTCTGTTTCTGTTTCCCTTGCATCACCATATCGTTCTTACTCAATTCTTTTGTCGTGCACTAGAGAGAATGTACGTGTACGAACGCGAGAAAAATACGGGTATAAATTGGTACCTCTGCAGCTTGATAGATAAAATATGAGCGAAACATACGAATTGATAATGAGTGGCAATTGAGCATTTGGACTTCCGGTTTTTGCTTTCCAAAATAATCCTCGTCAAATTCGGAACAAATCAGGCGTTCCGTACTCGCGCTCGTGCCTGTACCGCAAAACATTTGTTGTGTCCGACAACGACTTGTATATCCGGCTACAAAAATTGAATAAACAAAAACAAATCGCAAAAAGGATTACATTTCACTCTCATCAGAATGTTCAAAGGAACAAAGCTAGTCTGTAAAATGACGAACATTACATCGAACATATTTTTGCGAGTTTTGTGAACATGGCTGTCGGACACAACAAATGTTTTGTGGTAATGGTATTCGGAAGATATTGAGCCTTAGTCGATATTCTTGGAGGAAAGCTCTCTGACAACCCTTCCAGGGCCCAGCATGTTCCTTGTGGAGATACATCATTGTCTATAAATCTGTCGATTTAGCTGAATCCTGGCGAACTTCCGCAGGCATGTACGGTAGATGCTTCAGCCGCCATTTTCTCTCGTTCCCACACTAAAACTGCCCGAGACAAGAAGAACAAGCCAACACAATAGCGCGAATGAACTTCAACAACAACGTGACTGTAGCCCACGGCCAGCACCACCAGCAGCTCTGGTCTATCTTGACCTCGCTTCTCAGGTGATTCGCAACTGAGGACTACGACATGACTGTAACTATGCAGGCGTTGAGAACCCCTTAAATCGCACGCGCTGCCTGAACTCCGGGAACGCTGCCCATTCGTTAAGAACGTCGGGCAGCTGCTCGCCGCGCGGAGCTGTGCATGCTTTCTAGTAGATTAACAAACGCAAGCATAGCAGCTCCTGTACGCTCTACAGCAACTCCAGCGGGCCGGAGAAGTCGCGCATCGGCAGCTGTAGCAGTCGAACCGGTCGTTACGCCCGTTTGTCCGATTGCTGCCGTCACCGCTATAGTCTGGTCATTCGTGGTGAAGGAAGGAATATTTCTCTACCTGCCGACACATTCGGAGACATCGTTCATATACGGCTGGGGAGTTCAAGTTCAGTGTGTACTGGACACGGACGTCGAAATCTGGTGGACCTGTCTCGGCAGCGCTCACAGCCATGCGGAGCGCACGTTTGCCATCTTTCTCACGGCAAGACTCGGCGCGCTGCCTATCACGAACGAAAGGAGCACAACTTGGCGTTGGAGAGTACTCTCAACGACATCAGGCGAGTGAGAACCCAAGTCTACGAATTCGCGCGCCTCCGCCAGTTTGACCTCTTCCGAGACGATGGAGCTCGGCTGCTGGTCCTCCTGGAGGTATTGCGCATCATCAACAACAAACATCCGTTCACATTCGGGGAGTTCGGTAAGGCCCACGTCATTCAAGATCTGTTCGTGCCATCGAAGTTACGTGTATCGCTAAATGCGAAGCTCTGATTGCTGCTACAACAATGCCCACAATGTGGACAACGTCTATGCAGGCTCCGTAGCGTAACCGTTCGTGACACATCCCGCAAGGGGTGATTTCGTTGTCGTGTCCTGCACTGTGAAAGCGAGAGGGGAAGGCTGATTTGGCTTCGAGAACAAAGAATAAAATGATCCTCTATGATGCTGGCAAGTGTACAAGCAGAACTGCCGCTTGCTTCGCTTGCATTGCGGCTCGAGCGGGCCTCAGGGCGCCACCCACTTAATCTTCGAAGTTGTCTCCGAAGTTTTGTATCGTCGTTGCCACAGACGCGCTCATCGCATCCACTGCGCTGACGCACCTTTTAACATAGCGCTGTCTATCCGATTCTCGTCGACGCTGACTGCCGTCTTGCATGCCGCTGTTGCGGACACTTAGGCTACGTGCTCTGCATGAGCCATCGCTGCTTGTATCTGAGCAATATCCGTTTACTCGTGTTGCACCGTCCTTAATGTCTTAGCCGCTTGCTCTTCCGAAAGTTGCTTAATTTAGCACCAGAAGATGAGAGGCGCTGCCAACAGGTGCTTCTGTGTAAACCGCGCCAGCTGGGCTTGAGCTTCCTCTTCACTTCACGACAGCAAGCCCGCCAAAGCTAGTCAATGTACTTATCGACCGAGCGCTCGACAGTACTCACTAGTTCACTTTGGTTCCGCGCCGCTGATGTTTGTTGTTGCTTTGCCTTCACTGTGACACCGTGAGCCTGTGCATGAACTTCTCGAGCCGTTCATGCGTTTGGTTCTCGGCTGCGTCCGCTCTCCCATTGAACCTGCTGTACACGTCGCTGACCACAGCTTGAACATGATTTCGACACTCTCCGCAAACTCGGAGTGCCGATTTACGAGTGTCCAGAGGCACCTGCAGCTCGTTGTTACGCTGCGCCATCACGCTACCCAGCAGCTTGAGCATGGGCTGTTGCCGCAACACCAGCGACCGGTCTGCTCCTGAGTTCGGCCAGAGTTGTATACATACATTTGCGGCACTGTTAACGAACGCAGTTGACACCGCAAAGATGCAATTACTTCGTACATATGACAAGACGCTGTTCAGCTGTTGCTGCAGGTGCGAGTGCGGCTCAAACTTTGCTTGAGCGTGATTACTCGCTTGAAACTCAAATCGTTGATGGAGATGAGTCCAGGACTCCTACTGACTGTGCGCTTGTATGTGCTGCTGGTTGACAAGTTGCACTTGATGAAGCGCCAGCGCGTGTCTGGTCTTTAAAGGGGCCCATGAACCGGCGTATGTCGGGCCGTTATTGCTGTGCTCTCTTTCGGCTTTGCCCACAACGACCAACGCTATGACTCCTTCGTCCACGTGGACATCAACTTCATTTGTAAGGTCGATGACGTCGTCTCTCTCCATGTTTGTGCGCTGGCGCTCGTCTGGAAGTGACACGAGATCCTCTAGAGAACCACTCCAACGCGACCTTTTCTGGTTGCTAAGCTCACCCAATCAGCCCACAAGCAGGAACTAGCCAATTAGAAGGTCGGAAATGGAGTATTTGAGAACAAAAATCCCTGTTCGCAATGAGCATAGGGACTACTGTTTGGATGAGTCACTTCGAGCCCGGCTCTCCCGGAGCACGTGCTCTTGACGGTTTCAAGCTCTCTAAAGAGCAACAGCGCCTGCTCGCGCCCTGCTCGTCCGAGGCTTGGAATTTCGACAAAAATATATACATGCAATCCAGACGTATTTCTACAGATAGGGTTTACGGCCCTACGAGCGAAAAACAACTAAATATTTGCAGAGCGGCTAGCTCGCCTACTTTGACGAGGGACTCCCGCTTCGCTCAGTTCATCGAGTGCCAAGTCCCCAAGTTGGGTACTGTACTCTCCGTGCTTTGATGTATATCGTAGTTGTTTCACAAGCTAAAAAGCTGCTTCATCCAAGCCAGCTTGGGTGGATAGGGTAAGTAAACAACTCTTTATCTGTCTTTGGTGGGGTGTCCCACTTCCAGTCGGTGCATCGATTTTCCTCTACTGGAGCAGCAGAAACAAATCAATGCACCGACTGGATGTTCTCTGGATTATAATTCAGAGTTGCTCTGGGATCCCAGACAAATCAGAGTGCCTAGTACAAACAAATAAATTGTATAATTCTCTGAATTTTTATCCAGAGTTTCTCCGGGATCAAAATCGCTTCCTAATTTCTACTTTAAACTGATATCTTGTAGCAATTTATAAAATAATTTAGATGATAAGTTTTCATAATGAGGTTTTGTTTTTTTAATTATTGTATAAACGTTTAATTTAGATTACTTTGTTAAATAAGGTTTCTGACGATGCGACATCGTGTGAAAAATGTTGCACGAGATACCGACAGTCAACATTCATTTTTATGAATAAACTTTTAAAAGATATTATATCTCGAAGGCGTTCAAACTTTGAGATACTCGCCACAGTGCTGGAATTGAATGCAGATATGGAGAAATCTGCTCCACAGCAAATACTTTTCTGGAATTGGGCACAAGATGCTCTCGACAAACTGACCGATGGAACAGCTAGTTGGTCGACGTGACAATCAACTCGATATCAGCCAGGGACATGTTCATGTGCGCTGTCGTGTCGGGCGACGCTGACGTGTAGACGCCGATCATGGCAGCTAAAACGTGCGCTGTGCTAGCGGAGTTTTACTTGTTCACCTCGAAATTTTGTTACACAGCTGTTCCTGCGTGCAAATTTATGGAGAGCTCACCACCTTGATACTACGTAATAGTCACTTGACATGCAAAAGGTGTACTCACTGTTGTAAACATCCACACAAAATCCAGAGCTTTCTGTGCGCGGCCCGGTATTCAGTTTAATTTTCTGACATCCAAATCACTCGAATATAACTCATTTCAATTAATAATTAATTTTAGATTACAGTTATCAATCATATAAATTTGTATAAACTGTTAAATTCGGTTTCTGCTCGTGCAACATCATGTGATAAATGTCGCACGAGGGACAGATGGTCGACATTCGCATTTTCTATGAGTTCCTGGCGGATATAATGTTTTTAAACACTTACAAAAGTGACATGGATATTCGACCACACAAGAGCAATTTATGTTAACCATTCGGAGCATATCTACCTAGTATACGTAAAAAAGCAATAGTACCCAACACTCTTGCGCGACCCATATTAGACATTCGAGATATTTTCGTCCGCTTTTCTTTCATTCCGAGTCTTAAATGCGCGTGTGGCTGAGCGGCATTCAGATTTCTTGTTCTCTTCTAGACTCCCACTGCCGCAAAGATGTCGGGGTCGCTCGACTACTCACGGAGGTGGCCGAACACATCCCTCGACGGCAGCCGGAATTAGAGGGCGGAAAAGGTGCACGATATCTGCTTCGCTGTTGCCGCCTTCATAATTCGGATTGAGTGGTAGTAAACGGTCTTATCTTCGCCATCTGGATCTGCTACGAGCACGTCAATTGCAGCTTCCACATCGCTTCGTGGCACGTTTGCCGGCTTGTACTCGCCTAATTGCTGGTGCGAGTATACGTGCACCGTGTCGCGATGCCTTTCCTAGATGATGCGAAGATGGCCGATATCGTAGTATAGATTGTGCTTTACCAGCAGCGCTTCGCATGACTCGACTTCAAACATACACACCTCGGCCACATGGCTCTTTTATAGCTGCGTAAACAGCTCTCCCTGCTGCTGCTGGATCAATATGTAGAATGGGAACAGTGCTTTATCGATTGCTTCAGCGCGTTGCCCGTCTTTCGGACCGAGCTGCGGCGTGATGCTGAAGGCGCAAACACGCATGCGAGACCACTCGTGGGCGCGGCTGCGCCTTTTTCCCACAAGCTTTTTGTAAACTTCCCTGAACGGTGGTAGTGCGTTGCTTGCCACTGCGACGAGACCAGACGCGTCCAAACGCGCGGCCTCTGGTGCTGCGACGAGCACTGGGTCGGCAGGATCTCTTTAATAACTGACTTGATGTCTGGCAACATGCAGGACCCGCATTGCGGAACGTCTGGCTTGAGATTCGCTGGTTCGTGCGCGGGCGAGTCTCGAAGAAAAACGTGAGGTACGCACATGATTCTATATTTAGTCTATACATGTGCTCGGTGGCTGACGTGAGCTTGAAGCTCCGCAATACCAGGACCGTCGCTTGACGTTGGAAAAACTTGTTGTTTCTATGTTGTTTCTCGGATGGGAGACCAAGGATAGACTTGTGCAAAATGCCAGCACTCTGGCAGCTGAAAAATGTTGGATTAATAACCCCTCTAGCCCGGTATTCTGTATCCTACAGAGTAAGTTATTTAACAGTATTTAATATTCCGAGAGGTCTAGAACAGGACAAAATTTCCGCATGTGAAAGTTTGTATTGGCAAGAGTGAATGTGGACGTGCGAAAAAGATGATACCACGTACAACAAGAGAGGGCCATATAAATTTGCGAGAGGTTTGACTGAATGGCAGGTCACGTCACCACCGCCACACGTCATTCACAATCGAAAATACAATCAACCGCGTCAACGTGAAGACCTTCAAGCATGTGTGGCTCGGAAAATGAGAGAGTCTGGAAGACAAGGAAGCTGACCAGCGCGGGCATTCGACTTCACCTGCAACATAGCTAGTGAGACGAGGAAGCAAGCACGGGTCCCTCCACTTTGTTGGTACGCGCGAGCACGTTCTACCATCGATTCGTATTGCGGTCGTCTAGTGCGCTTCGTGTGCGTAAGCGAGAACGGGTTGGCGGTGCACGCGCGATTCCGGGTCGCCGCTTGAACTGCAGTCTCCACCACGTGACCGTGCTACGCACGCACATCTTGCCGTCCCTTCTAACCTCACAACACCGATCGCTACACCACTCGTCGCAAGAAGGCCATCACACCTGATGCCGCTCCAACCATTTTCTGCCATGGCGCACACGTTCGCCTGCGCGAATGGCGAGGAGGACGAAGTGCTGGTTGCTCTACAAAGGCGCGTAACTGTGAGAGTTGCCGGCATTAGACTGTGAAACCAATAGTGAATGTTCACGGAGTAATACGGTATTGTCCAGAATACAGTTCATCCCAGAAAACCTACTATGTATGATACGTGATATGGCCATCCTCAACAGTGCGATTTCGCATGGTATCGCGCAGCAACAGCGTTACTCGAAGACCAGGACGCGCGCCTCCTACACAGCGAGATGCTTGGTATGCGAAAGCTGCAGTTCGAGGCCAACATGGAGAATTATGATATGGTATATGTGAGAGGTATAACACAGGCGATCTCAACTCGTCGTGCTCGCAGCACCAAAACGCCAGTATCTCTTCAAGGTGTGCTCGGTGTTCAAGGCATCAATGTCGTTCGAGATCAGCTACCAGTGCCCACGGTGAACGGACAACGATGGTGCACGCGTGCCGTTCTAACGCCAAGTGCGGCGCATTGAGCATGGCCGCGGGCTCACTCTCTCGCAGATCTGGCACGACAAGCATAGCAGCAGGACGAACACCCGGAGCGAGCAGAGGCGCACCTAGCTCCGCAACATGTGCAGCGAATGTGATGAGCACGAGAAGACAGCGATAGCGAGCAGGTGTAGCGTACGCAGCAGCACATACCGCAAATATATTAGCCAGTCCTTCCTTCTTCTTCTACCTTTGTCAGTAAGGAATTGGCCAATTTTTTCGTCAGCGTCCACGGTCTCACTATTGAGTGGGATGAGCTATCAGCCGCTCGTTCAGACGCGTCGAGTCTAAATCCCGCCGCTTGTTTGCTGCAGACAAACCTACGACGTGAACGAGTTGTACAGGGTATGTGCGTTCCAAGGATGAAAGAATGTCGGTCATAAGACATCCACCAATCATAACAGAGCAAAACACCACGTGACAAGGACGTGTCTGGACCGTTCAGCCAATCAACGTGGCTTGTGAGCTGATTTGTGTCGGAAGTCTTCAAACAGCATTATAAACATATGTTTCTATTCATAATTTAATCTACACAGCGCTTGTTCTGTAGGATACAGAACAAGCCGTCCGGCTAGAGAGGTTAAGGCGCCAGACCACGGTGAGATTGGGTTTAAGCTGGAAGGTAAACAAATTCGTGTCCTCCAATAATGGAATCTCTTACTATATTTGAAAAATTTACATTTTCCAAGACATATCGGCATTTTCATCAATCTTTATTTCATAATCCAAAACTTCCCGCGATACGCGCGGTCCGCATTGTCATGGCGAACGGACCAATGGCAGCAACACCAGAACAGTTCGCGAAGAACATAGATGCGATATCGAGCAGCCCGATCTGCGGGATCGTATGCAGCTTGTACTCATAGAACGCGATCCTCTTGGAGCGTATTGTGTTCGTGCAGCTGAACTGGATGTTTCAACTGGAACGACAGCATGGTAAGGTTCGTTGACGATCAATTTCGGATCGGATCATGATAATGATCATACACAATAATTGATTAGTGTTGAAGCATTATTCTGTAATCACTCGTGCGTTGGCTCTCACATTCGAACATAGCGCGGGGTGGGGCGGACCCTGCCTCAACGTCCTCTGCTAGGCCAGGCGCGGTGTTAAAAAATAAATATCAGGGCAGATTATCTACAAATCAAAACGAAGTAAATACATGATCATTATCCTGATCCGGACCGAGTTAGACCGTCTATGAAACTTGTCGACGGCATCACCCGTGTCCAGGGGCTCTGAGGTCGAGTCGAGTCCTCTCGCGATACTGAGTGGGATAACTCATGTCGAGATCGTGTCGGCGAGTAAGTTGACAAGAACAGGCTGCATTTCGTTGATAAGTCGCGTGTCGATGAACCAGTATGTAACAGGGTTACACACGTCCGCAACTGGGTTACGATGGGTTCGATATTTACACCAACGTGCACAGTGGTTGTGCAATCACGTGCTGGGTCTGTAACTACGGATCCAGTGTAAAAAGGGATGCAAATCCTTTTTACCGAGCCAAACGGCACTCAGCCATTGACTTGTAGTTCTAGTGTGTTTGTCTTAGTTTTGGTATGTGAGGAGCCACACAGGAAGAAAACACACAGATATATTCAGTTTTACATCTTCATTGTCTTGCTCAAGCTTTCGCCTTCGGACACAGTAACGGAGATTTACTTGACACAGAGTGACTGCGTTGTTAACGCTTCCTCGGAAAGATGCTGTGCGACTCTCGTCACATTTTTTAGCACTAGTAGTCAATCCTCGCCTACGCGGATAGAGTTAGGGCTCTGTCTGAATCCTAGCGGACAGACATGGTTGTGTTGGATCGTCAAGCGTTCCCCTACATGAATGATCAGCATTGGCGGTCACTGGGGTGCCTGTCAGCGATCATCAGTGATGAAGGCACGGCGTCGTTTGTCGCGCTGGGCGCCGAGTGGCAACTCGAGCAACAGGATCAGTACGTCCTCTCCGAAGGTAGCCTGATAGACTACATCCGAGCGACGTCTCCGGTGGCGCAAACTGCGCCGGATGCGCCACGTCAATCGAGCATCAAGCCCCATCGGCTGAAGGTGGCCACTTACGAAGGTAAGGAGAGCGACAAGCTCTTTTCTGGTGCAAGGAGCTCGAGCTCGCGATGGTTGCGGCTCAGCTTAAGCACGAGCACCTCAATGTCGCATAGGTCGCTTATGTGATTTCGCACCTTGGAAGTCGAGCCAAGTCGTGACCTCTCATATAGTGTGAGTATCCAAGAGGCCTTCCCAACTTTGCAACTATTGCCAGTTTCGCTCCAACATGCGTTTGAACTACCGAACGCAGCCTTCAAAATGCGTTCCAGGTTCCTTGCTTGCAAGAAAGGAATCGTGAAGCGTCCGAGTACATTCACCAGCTTCGAGAGCTGGTAGCAGCGATAGCTTCACAGCCACTGCAACAAGTGACCATGGTTACGGACTTCAAGGAGGTACTCCGCACGGGTCCTCCCGTGACCAAGTCTTTCGATCGAGTCCGAAGACTCTCGAACAAGTGGTTGAGATCGCTCGGCTGGAGGGGTTCAGCCTGCGCCAAGCGCGGCCATCGTCGGTGACCTTCCCTTCGGGAATGCGCGGTGCGCACGGCGGCCGACACCCATGAAGATCTGTTCGATCGAGCAACCAGGCTCTGATGCAAACTATTTCCACTGCCGGAAGCCCGGACACTTCGAGCGCGTGTGTCCACGTTTGACCTCTGGTCAACGAGTTGGCGGTCGAGACAACTCCTTCCGAGGCGGTCCGCGCGGTCATGGCTTTGCGAATCCCACGCCACGCCGGCGTTCAAACGCTCACTACCAGTAGGCGCAGGACGCTCTGCTGGGGGCGATTAGGCGTGCGTGTCACGCGAGATCCAGTGACTGAGCACGCAGGCTCAGCCCTCGTCGTTGGTCAGAGACCGGTCTACACGGACTCGATCAGCTGCAAGTTGATCGTGGTTCACTCGGAAGTGAAAGGGTACGAGCCGATGAGAGTCCTCATCGACTCGGGTGCGAGTTGCAACTACGTGCGGCTGCACACCATCGCCTCTATCAAGGCGGTGTATGCTGGTAATCTTAGAGAGAGTAAGCATAATGGAGAGATCTTTGTCCGTCTTGCGACTGGGGTTGGGGTCTGAACACCCAATATCTTGATTGATCTCCGAATGAAATTCGTAGACTTTGCGTCCGTCGACACTGCGTGGTCCTCGATATGGATGAGCGTTACGACGTCACCCTGGGGATAGCATGGTTGGTGAAGCACCAGCCATGGTTCGACTGGCGGACGAAGGCCGTCGGAGCATCCATGCCCGCCGCACGCGACCGAGCTTTGGTGAGTCATGAACCCGCCTAAGTTCGCGCACGATGCGCTTGGATAGAAGCCAAGCAGACGTCTCACGAGGCTGTGGTGGATGTCGGCGTGCCCGAAGTGAACACGCAGAGCATGCAAGCTCGGCTGCACCCGCAGCGAGCTGTTAAGGTCAGCAGCGTGGAGACGTCGTTGCGTTGTGAGGTAACAGAAGTTCTCACCAAGCCCACGCTTGCTCAAGGAGCTGCTTCGGAGAAGCAAGTTCACATGGAACACCGTGCTGCAACCCGTCGCGCTGCAGACGCCATAGCTCCTTCGACGGAGGTGGTAGCATTGGCTGAACGGCACGATGTCGTTCAGGAGCATTCGCACGCCGCAATTGGCAATGCTGCACAGCATGGGCACTAACGTAAGTCCCAGATGTTGCCTCAGCAACAAGCTGAAAAGTCTGTTGTCGCCACTTTACGAGACAATGTTCGCGTGGTTGGACCACGGCATTCCCATCGAGTCGTGGGGCGACCTCGAGGCGCCAGATTGCGCAGCGCGAGATCGCAGATGCCGGTCTATGGCATGTCTCCATTTCGAGGCGTCGAAATGCGAGACGGATCGCAGCACTTGACAAGAGTGTGCTTGCGGCTGCTCAAGAACAGGTACAGTCGGTCGAGACTGAAGTCAAGACGACTGGGGTTAGCGGTTGCGAACCAAGAGCGGGCGTTCCCACCGTGGGTGGATACGACCCCCTCGATGGTCTGACCATCGAGGTCAAACGCACAGGCATTGCCTAGGAGCCGCTCGCAGAGCTCTCCGAGCCTCTCATCCCCGAGGTGCTCAGATTCTCCAACTTTCTCGCCGAGCTGAAAGCTGGCGAGATATCCGAGATTTTCATCATACAACCCGAGCATGAAAGCGATGAGCTAAACAGCTCTTTTGTCATGGACGAGTCCGTCCTTGAGGAAATCAGGCAGCGCTATGAGTCGCGTCGTGGGACACATATACTGAAGAATCCGACAGGTCCGATGTATCCACTCATTGTTGAGTTTGGCGATGTGGTCTGCAAGGACCCGCCAACGGCGTTGCCGCCGGATCACGGAGTATGTCATTAGATCGACTTGGTGCCAGGCAACAAGATCTGCGTCACTCGGCGATGGGCCCTGCCCAACAGAACATTTCGATTACGTGGACGAGTTCTTCGCAGCGAAGGCTGTTGCAGGTTTCGTGCGAGAGTCCAAGTCTCGGCACTAAAGCCCCACTTTCTGCGTTTGGATGCAGAACGGATAGTGGCGTATCGTTCACGCCTTCAACAAGTTGAACAGCGCAACGATACCGGCGCAGACACCCATCCCGAGAAAGGATGTCATGATCAACAACATGACAGGAGCCACTGTGTACAGTGCGCTCGATCTGTTAGATGGTTACTACCAGATCCTGATGCGTGAACGAGACGTTCATCTCACGGCTGTGAGCACTCCAAGCGGCATGCTTTGGGAGTGGTTGATGAAGCCCCAAGGGCTCTCCTACGCGCCAGCGTCGTTCAATCGTCTCGTCACGCAACTTTCCCGCCCGATGCGGAAGTTTGCGCATACATAATTCAACGACATCATCGTGCACAGCAAGGCACAAGATGGGCTGTCCAATGTGGAGGTCCGAATCCAGCACTTGCGAGAAGGTCTGATTTGCATGAGGGTAAGCAAGCTCTTTGCGAACATAGACAAGTGCATCTTCGGAGCACACGAGATAGAGGTGCTGGGATGCATTGCCAGCAACGATGGTGTTCGCGCCGACCCCGCCAAATCCAATGCTGTTGTTGATTGCCCTATGCTAAGAAGCCGGAAGGACTTGAGAAAGTGGTTGGGACTTGCCAACGTTCTGCACCGCTACACGGCCATCTATGCGGACAATGTTTGGTCGCTGTCTGCCCTTCTGAAGAAGTATGCACTCTGGCGGTGGATTGTCGAGCATTATGCACTATCAAGGACGTCAAGGGCAGTCTCGTGCGAGCGCCGGTATTGGCGCCCCCAAACTCCACGAAGCCGTTCACAGTCGTTTGTGATGCGTCTGAATTTGCGATCAGCTGGGCGCTGATGAAAAAGGACGCTGACGGACAGGATCGTGCCGTTGCATTCCATTCTCGGCAGCTAAAGCTGCTGAGAAGGACTATCCAGTTCATGACAAGCGCTGCTTGGGGTGAAGTACGCTCTTATCAAGTTTCGAGTCCACTTGCTGAGTGTAGTGCCCTTCGTGGTATTACAGACCACGTGTCCCTTCGGACGGCGACAAGCCCCCCCCCCCGCACTTGTCGCAGAGCATGGCGCACTGGTTGTCATTTTTCGCAGAATACAACTTCACGGCGGAGTACAAGCCTGGGAGGCTGAACGTACTCGCCGACGGATTGTTGCGTCGGTCAGACTATGAGCATCTCAAATGGTCTCCGTCGAGGCGTCGTTGCTCATCCGCATCAAGGCGGCGTAAAAGAAAGACGAGCACGGTGCTGAGCAGCTTCGACACTTCAACGAAGGCGTAGTCTGCGCCGCGCTGACGCCGCGGTTGCGTGCATGACAAATTCGCTTCTCTGTGCAGGATGGGGTCCTGTACTTCCAGGTTGGAAGTGGCGGGCAATCGCGAGTGGTGGTGACACACGATACCGACATCAAGCACCAGCTTCTGTTCGAAGCGCATGACTCGCCGGCGTCGTCTATCTTGGTCGTGGAAAGACCTACTCACTCGTGAGAGAGTCGTACTGGTGGCCACACATGTACAAGTGGGTGGCCAAGTACGTGAAGACGTGCGAGATGTGTCAACGCATCAAGCCGTCGCCCGACGCGGCAGCCACCTTGCTGAGTCTGTCCATGCCCCTCTACTGCTGGCACTTAGTCTCGATTGATTTTATCTTCGGATTCCCACGTGACAAGTATGGACGCACCAGTGTTGTGGTCTTCGTGGACCGCCTACCCAAGATGGTCCGGCTGGCACCAGTACGCAAGACGATCTCGGCATTCGACACGGCGAGTATCTTTCTTGATACAGTGTTTTGACACCACGGCGTGCTTGAGGCATTGGTCTCTGATCGAGACCCACATTTCATCGCGCAAGTATGGCGATCGCCATTTGAGCTTCTCGGCACACGACTAGATATGTCGACGGCCGACAACCCACAGACAGATGGTCGGACCGAGCGCGCTAACCGCGCGATCGAAGTCATTCTTCGCAGCAACGTTGCTGAGCAGCCAGCTCGCTGTGCGGAGCTGCAGCCATTGGTGGAGTTCTCCATCAACAATGTTACGCACGCATCGACTGGCTTCACGCCGTTCTAAGTGAGCTCGCTGCGCTCGCCGCGCATCCCACTGACACCGATCGGACGGGGTCCGAGTTAGGAGGGGGAGGGAGAGTTGAACTCTCGGTTGGCAGCTATCAATCCAACAGTTGTTCGTAAACAACTCAAGGACTTGTTGTCCCAGCGCAACGCTGTGATGCGCCGCGCCAGTGAAGAGATGGCCAGCGCACAAGACAAGCAAATGGAACAGGCAGCCCGAAACGGTCGGAATAAAACCAAGATCAAAGTCGGAGACTTGGTATTGCTCAATGCAACAAACTCACCTACGCGTTAAGTTTCCGCTATCGAAAGCTCGATGCTACGCCCACGCTACATTGTACCATTCAAGGTCGTGCACGTGCGTGATTGCGCGTGCTCTCTGCAACTGCCGCTGGCGCTTCAGACACATCCCACGTTCTACGTTGGGATGCTTATGCCGTATAACCAGCCTGATTATAGAGATCCGGGGGATCACAACTAGGCGTCTGGTCCGAGACCTCTTCCACACGAGATTCCGAGTTAGAGGGCTCCCGAAGCGGCGTTCGATCGTGCCACGACTGGCATGGTCGGGACTCATACAGTGCAGATTGCTCCTGGTACGCAGGGTACGACTACCGAGCAGAACGCTCCGTCAAGAACGATGACGAGGCCGGAAGAGAGCGGTCGCTCTAGGCAGTCGTTTCCTGGTCGAGTCGACCACGGGAGTACACACTTTCGTGATTGCCCTGCGCCGCCAGCGTCTCCAGTCTCACCTCAATCCTGCGGACCCGCTCAAACGCTTGGTCTCTCTGTCCCCGCGCGACCTTCCGCTCCTTTAGAGCTTTGTCGACCTCGGCCCACAGATGGCGGAGCGAGCGCTACTGCCGCCCCAGTTGCTCCCGCAACTCGCGCGCCGAAGGGTGCGCGTCCCCCTCCGCTGCTGCTCGACGTGCATGGGTACCAGCACTTCCATGTGGAAGTGTTGCTGTAGCAACAGGCTGTTTGCGGCCGCTCAGAGCAGCTTGTGAAGTGGAGGGGGTACTTGCACTCATCGGACTCGCGGGAGTCCCGCGAGCTGCTACTGTCGAATATCCATAGCTTGGACGCTGAGTTTGACTGCCAGCACCCCCCAGCAGCCACAGAAACGGAATTACTCTGACCCGTCAACGTCCGACTCGACGCGTTATGCCATCACACTGAGCTCTTCGCAGAAGCGCCAGCACCAGGCGAGGAATTGCTCGAGCGCTTGGCCACAGAGCCGGGCCCACCCGACAGACGTTATGTAGCAGACGCAACTGCTTGAGCGAAGCTCATTGGCGGCAAGCCAAGTGTCGCGCGCTTCGCGTCGACTTCACGGCGAAGCTGGCTATTGTACGCCACAATCTTTGCCAACTGGTTTCTCCAAGTGCGCTCCGTGTGCATATCGCTTTCGACAAGAAAGTCGAGTACTACCCGGAAGTTGTAGCTTTCGGCTTCCAGCTACCTACCGAACAAATCCCTCACTTTTGGCGGAACTCGGCCATACGGAGATGGACGGGGACGCCCGCCACCTGCCGCGCGCTGCGCTTCAGGCCTAAAGAATTTTGTTAAACATCAGATCCTGGAGGATCTTGCGGTATTTCGCAGGCGACACAACGATCTCCTTGAGAATCCGGCAGTGGATCGGCACGGCTTCGCGCGTACAGCCAGGGCAGCTGGGCGGCAGCGTGTAATGAGCTAGGGGCTCAGGATATTCATCCACGTACGTCGCACGCGCGAGTGCATCCGCATCGGGAGGCGGAGCCCAGTA
Source organism: Globisporangium megalacanthum (assembly GCA_023334115.1). Taxonomy (NCBI): domain Eukaryota; phylum Oomycota; class Peronosporomycetes; order Pythiales; family Pythiaceae; genus Globisporangium; species Globisporangium megalacanthum. The sequence continues at coordinate 30,249 of JAASGD010000110.1, forward strand.
AGACTGCGAGTAGTCACCGCCGTCGTCGTCGTCGTCGCCAAAGATCTCATGCTCCGTTTCGGCCGACAGAGCACGAGACCGCACAGCTATGGGTGAGTCGCTGGGGGCGACTAGAGCATCTTGTTGGTCGCTCTCGGTGGAGAGAGGGGGATAATGCGAGTCGTCGTCGCTGACCTCGTTGACCGCTACCAACCGAGCCATGTGCTGTTCAGCCATAGCACGGAAGCTGCGGCACACACCATCGCTAGTTCACGGAAACGTACTAGCCGACCGCGACACGTGCAACACCAAGGGGACGGTCAACTCCGGCGCTGGAGCAGCACGAGATACCCACGTCTGTGGTTGCCAGTTCGTGAGAACTTATCCCCGGACACACGCTGAGAGCGTCTGGCTTCAACAGAAGCTGCATCCACAGATGCAAGCGAGCTCGTCGCACCTGTCGCTGCTGGCGACCGCTGGTAAACAGCACCACGGCCAGCCGCCGCAAGGCCTTCGAACTCTGAGATCGTCGCACCCGCCGCCCGCTGGTGTCTAATGGATATAAACAAAACATCCAGCCGCCTCTGGGGTTTCGACCAATGTGCGAGGAGCACCCGCTGCATCCGCAGCACAGTCTGCCGTGTCGTCTAAGGTCTTCTGGCGCGCTTCCGAAGCCACAGCGCTCTCCGCGGACGAGTGCTCAGCACTTGTTGCAGTTGCAACAGCCGTCTCGGCATCCACAGGCTTGCGCTGCCCAGCTTGCGCGCGCGACTCCTTCGACGACGCACTCAGCAAGCGCACCCGCTTGATGTCGTTGGTCACCTAGATGTGACCATCCTCCAGAGTGCAAGGCGCGTTGCGCATGGTCGGTTACCCAGGCACATTGTGCCACTGCTGAATTATCGAGTTCCGGTGCGTTGCCGCTGCAAACCCGTCTACAGCGACGTTCGCCCGCTCGTCGAGCGGCGTGTCATCGACACTCTGGAGCTACATCATCGTGCTAGGTCGCCATCACCTTGGAGCGCGCAGACTTGCGAGTCACGTCTTTGGACGAGGACACTTTGGCGTCGGAGCTCTTGCTCATGGTCCTCTTGACCATGTTGCTGGGATGCTTGTGCCGTTGCCGCGTGCTTTGAAAGAAAAAGCACGGCTGCCACAGCTCCTCGTCAACGCCTCGACACCCGCAAGGGCAAGCTACGAGCATGTCTCAATGGTGACAGTTGATGTCAATCAACAAGACGGGAAGTCATCCCAAAGTTGCGGGCAACTTTCGTCTTAGTGAGTGGGTGGTATAATGGGGTTACGCTACACCGTAATTGCGTTACGGTGGGTCCGCTATTTACGCCAACATGCACAGTGGTTGTGCAATCACGTGCTGGGTCTGTAACTACGGATCCAGTGTAAAAAGGGATGCAAATCCTTTTTACCGAGGCAAACGGCACTCAGCCATTGACTTGTAGTTCTAGTGTGTTTGTCTTAGTTTTGGTATGTGAGGAGCCACACAGGAAGAAAACACACACAGATATATTCAGTTTTACATCTTCATTGTCTTGCTCAAGCTTTCGTCTTCGGATACAGTAACGGAGATTTACTTGACACAGAGTGACTGCGTTGTTAACGCTTCCTTGGAAAGGTGCTGTGTGACTCCCGTCACGCAGTCGGTGCCTAACAAACTCGACATAAAACAAATTTATGCTTAATATACGGTTGACATAGGCCCACACCTATTCGGATACATCCGCGTGAGACACAAATATCGTCTAAATAACCCGGCCGGATATGCCACTTATAGAGCTTGCGCTGCGTGCATTGAAGCCAAACAATTGTAAAGCGGAATGACCAGCGTTCACGAGGTGAAATATCGGATATGTCAACCAGCATATCTACCAGGCGAAAAACCACGCTTAAACCCATTTCCTGCCAGTCGTGTGTTTCCGGCTTGCAGTGCACAAGCGGGCTCTTCAATTCGCTTTGTGGACCTCTTGCATGATGCGGAAACTTGACGCTCATCGTCGGTTCATCGGACGGTCCGATGGCCGAGAGGAGCAAGCCTGGTGAAAGAGCGTGAAACGACGCACCTAGTCCCGCTTGAGACGAGAAAACTTTATCCAAAGTGAGACCGACACATCGCTCACAGGTCCCGACATTAGTGTGGGCCACCGTCATGCACAACTTAACACCAATGTGCTAACAAAGATCGTTGTGTTCATATTCATAGACGTCATCACGGGCTAGTCACGCTCCTCGTACCCTGGAATGATCACGAACGGCGGCGGTTGGTCGTCCACAAGCATCTTCAGCTCCGCGACAACCAGCTCGATCGTTGGGCGATACACCGGTTCCTTTGCCCACATCTTCTTCACCTGTATCTGCACCGATTCCGGGAGCTTCTCGAACACGTAGGGGAGCTTTTTAGCCACAAGTCAACGCTGAATAACACGTGTGTGGAGCAATTTGCAGAGGGGCGCTACAGTGTACGCGTCGACAATGCGCATGCCGAACACATACAGATCGGCAGTCAGCGACTGAATCCGAGTCGCATCAAAGAACTCAGGAGCGAACACGCCACTCTTCTTCGACTGCGGGATTAACATGTACGCGGTGCCTACACGGAAACTGAGCCCAAAGTCCGCGATCTTCGCCTTCCATTTGCCGCCATTGAAGATGTTGTCGCATGCGATGCCACCGTGCACAAAGCTTCTCCAGTGTGTGTTGTGGGTGCCCAGCGCCGCATCGTACATAGTCTGCCAGATCCGCGGTTGGTTCTTTTTCGCAAACTCATTCAGATTTCCGTTAATCGCGTCCTCCGAGAAGATGCTGCCGTTTGGTCCGTACGACGTGGCGCCGTTGAGGTGAGGTGAGGTGAGATAAATTAAGTTACTACGCAGAGCAGCAATATCCATGCTGCTGGTGCCTGCTCCTCACGGCCTTCGACCGGGGTGGGCTATACACTCACGACTACTCAATGAGATGCATGGATTCGCAGCAGTGTGAGACAATTCCGCTCACTGCTCGACGTGTCGAGCCACGTGCGCACCGCCAGCTCGCTCTGCTCCTCATGCCAGTGGCCAATGTCGTCGTCGATGTGTTGTTGGACGCCTAGGAGTGCTGGTCGAGGGTTCTTGTGAGTGTGATGTCGCGAATCTCTTGACAGCATAGCCAGCTGTGTCGCCGTGGTCGACATTAGGTTATGTGTTCCGGTTTGCGGTGTCCAGCTGAGTACGCGCAGACGCAACACCTCGGCTCTACGCTGTTCGTGGAGCTGTCAGAGGGCTGGATTCGTGGGCGGATGCCCGTTCGCCATTTTTCTCGCGATCGTATGACTAATGACGGCGATGTGGAGAGGCGACGCTCCGGTGGCTGCAGGACGGCGGAGGCAATTGAGCAGCCCACGGTAATCTGCCTGGGAGTTCGTCGTTTTATCGTCGTTGTACGACATGCTGGTGACCCATATGACGGTGGGAAGTGCCGTGTCCGGGTCGAACTGGACGAAGACAGACCCTGCCGCGCCGGGGCCTGGGTTGCCGGTGCTCTTTCGTCAGAGAACAGAACGTGCAGCCTGGCCAGGTTTGGCGTCTGGCTCAGGCTTGTCGGCGCCGGCAGCGGGTATGCGTCGATACCTCGCAGGTTGTGAACAAACCTGTAGAGTCGGCCCGTTAGGCGGACTTCTGCTGGCGCCAGCTGCCCGCGCAGTACCCTCACGAACACTGGAAGGCGCTAGCACAGTGCTCGCCGCACTGGGTCTCCCTGTAACGGCTCCGCCTTCACGTCGGTCCACGGGTCTCTGGACGTGAGCGCTGTGTAGGAGTGCCATACGTGTGAGATGCCCGCCATACACATCGCTTGTCACGCGGCTTTGGCCAGCTTGTATGGGACTATAGCATAGGTGTACAGCGGTGCTGCTGGGTCCGCAGCCTCGTCCATGGCGAGTAGTGTAGCCACCGCAGCTGTGGGGCCAGGAAGTCGAATGCTGAAGATGGCCGCGTCTACGTGATCCTGGAAGCTGACACGAAGCCGCCGCTAGCAGTTAATGAGCTCCGTCCATATGCTTTCATCATGCGGACAGTGCCAGAAGACGTGCAACCGAGTGGCCCGCGAGTGCTTGCACAGAGAAGATGCCGGCAGTGCGTCGTCTCGTCTCTTTGGTTCCACTGCGGCAGAGCTTCGGTCTTTAGGCGCTGTAGCAGAAGCCGGTCTGTTGCCGTAGCAGACGGTAGCGCTACAATGGCTGCCCACCGGAGCCCACGCAGTGCCATCGCGAAGGCGATTCCTTCTGACGATTTCCCAATGTAAGGACACCGGCGGCTTGGAGAGGAAGCGATAGAGTGCCGACGGAAGGTGGAGGAAGAGAGGCTTGTGTGGTTGGTGGTGAATTGAAGAGTGAGTTTGTTGGCGGCTCGTGCACCGGCAGCGGCGGCGCCTTGCCAAGGCGGCTCGCTCTTGGAGCCTGTGTCCTACTTGATTCCTACTTGATTCTCTGTTCTCTGATCTCTGATTCCAGCTGTTCCTACTTGTTTATGGGTGTTTCTGTTTTTCTCATCCTTGAAGATTCGCTAATTACTGATGTTTGTATACAGGGTGTGTTCGATGCTGCGATGCACAGTTCGTGCGTGCGTGGGTGCGGATCAGAAGTAATCATTGCACCCAGCAGGATTACACCAAGTGCAGAACTAACGTAATCAAAACAAACACTCTTGTGCAGAATATTGTCATGAATACGCTAGTGACCACGGGTGAGTGTTGGTTGGTTATCATGAGTGATGGTGAGTCCTCACACCCAATCCGTACGCGCGCGTCGCCCTGGCGTCGCGTGTAGCTGTCGCGGTTGTCCTGCGAGTTTGTTGGCACTCCGCTATGTACTGCCGGCGCTGCTGGCGCAGAGCAGCCGCTCTCCCCCCAGATCCTCACGATCCGCGACAGCTGCGGATGTGGGTAGAAACGCACGCCCGGTCGCCCGAGATCGTCGCGTGCTGCTCTGCTGACATCCGCCCTGCGCTCCATGTGCCGTGATGCCATGAGCATTTGGTGTCGTTGGTCGTCATTACTCCGGAGGATAGGAGGTGCCAGTTGTGAAAGCGCTCCGCCTCAGCAGCCAGGCGGCTCAGACTCGTGGCGTTTCGTGGCCGCCAGAAATGCTCTGGGTATTTCAGGACGAGGAGCGCGCACAATGCCGTGAACGCCCGTCGGGCCGTCGCCGTGCATTCTACGTCTGCCCGCCCACAAGTGAATATGATGTGGCCTATACCAAGCAACTCCCATATCACAACGTCCGCCAGGATCGTGGCCGCCCGCGAGCGTGTGACCCGTGTCAGCCGTGTCACCTCGCCCTCTGCGACGTAAAGCCAGTCGGCGCTGTCCAGCTGCCAGCGTCGGGGCCATTGCTCCTCGAATGCGCCGCGTAGCGGTCGCCGGCACCGGAGCAGAGCCCCTAGGGGCCCATATGTGGGGACATCCTGGTGAAGCAAGTACCCCATGTCCGTGTCCGTGGTCGCCTCACCTGCTATCGGTGTACGACCGATGGCATCACGAACTGTACGGATCGCCAAGTCAACGCCCAGTGGCACTTACAGAGGCTACCGCCCATGGCCGTGGGCGGCACCACTCTGTCTGCAAAGCGGCGCCGCGGCCAATCGTATACCCGTCCCACATAGTGTCCGGCTGAGTTGGGTGGTGGTGACCGGGCTACCGCCCGGCGTGATAAAGGTGGATGCGAGCCCGCCAAGTAGAACCAGCACGTTACTCATCTGATGCTCTAGTCTTATGGTGTTAGTAGCCCAACGCGTCACCGCCGTCGCACAGAGGACGAGTAGTTCTGTCACCAGGTCTAGGCAACCAATGCTACCCTCGTTCGTCCAGAATTCCGACTACTCGACGCTCAGCTACGCCGGTTGATGTCGCCCTGGTGACGCCCCCATATGAAGTGCTTGAGGAACGTTTGAAGCCGGGGGACAGTTGCCGCGCGTGGCCAGTTGTGCCGGGCAACGTATAGAATCTTCGGCTGCGCAATCGCACGCGCCAGCTCCGCACGCTTCATTGCATGTGTGGGGCTTGCTTGTGGCGAGGCACAGTCGCGCCTGGAGCGTTTCCAGGCTCCGTGTCCACTCGTCATCCTCCGTGTCAATGCCTGCAGCACAGATCAGGGCCCCTAGATATCTGCACGTGGTGCCGAGTTGGAGCTGTGGAACGCCGACAACACGCAGCTCGCCAGAGACCCCAGAGCCGACGCCCCCCGGGTTGATCTGGGTGATGCCAAAGGGGACCGAAATGGGCTTGCTGATGTTGACCAGCAGCCCTGACGCCTCACTGTACATCGTGAGGTCCGCCTTTGCGGAGGTTGCAATGGCGACATCCGCGACGTAGAGCGTGGTGTCGTCCGCATAGCCGCACACGTGAAGCTCTCCCGTGTTGTCCTGGACGGGGATAGTGACTCCACGAATCGAGGCGCCGGACTGGATGATCTTGTAGAACGTGTCAAGCGCCACGATGAAGAGCATCGGCGCACGTGGGCAACTTTGTCGGATGCCTCCGGAGACATCGATCGTACGCGTTTCGAACCCGATGACAATGAACCGACACGTCGTGCCCCGTGCAGACTCCGCACTGCGTCGACCAGACCTCCTGGTAATCCGGCGCGTGACAGTGACGCGAGCAAAATACCCCGCGACAGCAAGTCATACGCATTCGCAAAGTCAAGTAGAAGCGCAAAGCTCTCACCTCCTCTGCTACTAGCCCCCTCCCGGAGTTGCGCCACACGCAGGGCGTCGATCGTCGCATAGTCCTGCCTGGAAGGAACCCCGCCTGAGTGTCCGCCAAGATCTCGGCAACGTGTACTCGGAGCTGGTAAGCAAGCACGCGCGTGTAGATTTAGTAATCTGCGGTAAACAGAAGCGATGGGTGTGTACTCGAGGGCTGTCCGTGATGCGTTAGTTTTCTTGAAGCACACGATGAGAGCCTCCGAGAACGATCGTGGCACCACGCCCTCGGTCCACCACAGGTTGAACTGCACAGTGAGCACCGGCACGAGCCAGTTCACGTGGTCGCGGTACCATTCGTTTCCAAGCTCGTCCGGGCCTACAGCTTTCCCCCATTTGCGCCCGCGCAGCGCTCTGACAATCCCGTCCTCAGTGAACGGCACCGCCAGTGCAGATATGTCTATCGCGCGTCGTCCACTCGGTACCGCCGCCATATACTCTACCGCAGCAGCCCGCTCTTCCTCGACCGAAAGCGGCGCGCTCACAACCGCCGTCCACCCGCCTGCCATCGCGTTGGCAAGCTACCAAGCGGTTGACTTCACGACTTGTGCGTCGC